>JBBPCX010069584.1:0-11245 GCA_037974365.1 Hydrocynus forskahlii | reverse complement strand
GAGAGAGAGACAAAGAGAGAGAGAGACAGAGAGAGAGAGGGAGAGAGAGAGAGAGAGAGAGAGAGAGAAAGAGAGAGAGAGACAGAGAGAGAGAGACAGAGAGAGAGAGAGAGAGACATCCAGTAAGAAGTTAGATTCCCTGACCATTTGGGATGGAATACTAAAACATTAAAGCATCTCAGAGCCTCCTGTAGATCTGCCCCTGAGGCTTCTGTAGATCTTCATCATCCTGCAGGATCTCCCACCTCACGCAAATACATCAGCATGCCATGTCACAGCAGCAGCACAGCCAGAACTGAGTGATGAGACAGCTTTACATGCTACAGCAAGCAGGGAAACACTCCCAATACGCAGTCCTTACTGGAAAATAGGAAAATTTAAACTTCACTTCACAGCAAAACCTTGAGAAGACCTCATGCTAAAAAATACTGAAGTACAGGTGCTTCTTATTCAAAAAGAAGAGTGAGTCCCAAACTAGCCCAGCATTTTAGGACCCTCACTAAAGCAATGAACTACCAATGTCCTATATTACATAGTTACATACAATATGTAACTAAACAACAGTGCTAAACCATCTCATGACCACAAGATCATGTGAACAAGTTGAAATCATTTATCACTGAACTGTAAAGGATGATTATGTTTCTTTGTTGTTGTTTTTTTTTTGTGATTGTACACACATTTTCAAGTGGACGCATTCGAGGAAGGTGGGGTCACTGCATTATCATTCAAATGTTTCTTGTTACAATATGTTCATTATTTGTCATTGAATCTTGAAGGTATGGGTTCTAAATTTTCCACTAATATTTAATGTTAGCTTGTTGGTTGTAGGAAAGCACAATGTTTTATCACAATGTTTTATTGTAGAGCTACATATGAATGTTATATTAAATCAAAAGTATTGAAACAAGATGTATGATTAAAATTCTTGTGTATCTTTCTCAAGTCATTAGTGACATAGGAGTATTGCCACCAGTACATTTTAAAAGATTGGCCTTGTCCCCTTAATATAGAAATAGCCCCCAGAGTAAGTGGGATGCATGCATGTCCTTAGTAAGGTGGCCATAGAAAATGAGTCAGCATGTGGAGCTTTCTGTGTGCCATTGTGTTTTTTATCACTATACAATTGAAGCACCATGGGGCCCTTATTTTTGGACGCAATGCATCATTTCATGAACATGTACTTAATTATGTATCTGGTCATTAAAGAGGGGTCCAGCTTTTTCATCTAGGATGGCTCTTATACTGTAATCACAGGTTGAAGACCATTTTTGTAGCATTGACTTATTTCATCTGTGAAAAACAACATGTAATTCCACAAATTTTCAGCTTTGTTTGTTGGATCAAGCACTAAGAAATCATGCTTTTTTAAAATTAAATAATGAAGTATAGATTAAACAAAAATAGCTGCTTTTCATTGCACTGATTATAAAAGGTTAAAACAGGCAGAATGGTTCAAAAGGTGACAAGAAAAAAACTGGTTTATCCAGCAAACAAATCAAAACAAAAGTCAAACATCCACTCGGGCAAGGATACCAACATGAAATCAAGATAAAAGCTGGACATCCACTGACCAGTTTTCACCCTGATTTTAACCCCTTTTTTCCCCCAATAAGAAGCGATTCTACGGAGCACGGTTTCAGTTAGCCTTCAGAGTCAATTAGCCTTCCAGTCTAGCTCCCAAATGATCAAAGGTCTGTTTGATTTTCACAGCTCCAAGTGTCCATGAGTCCCATATGGTAACTGTGCAAGTGTGAAGGAAGAAAGGATGGTGTGCCTGCATGCCAAAGTGTACATGCCAGTTGCCGTTTTTTCTAGTTTTCTTCTATGTGCACAGAAGCTGGATCAGGTCTGGTCCAGTTTAGTTTTGTGTGTATCATGTAATAAGAGCCAGATTTGAGATTTGGAGTGCTTTCTTGTAAGTGATACTCCCTTTTTGTCTCATAATTTAATGTGTGTGCTCTCCCAAAAAAGACGTTTGTCCTTTTCCAGTCATGTAGGGTATGTCCTAGGGGACAGACAGAACAGAGATTTCAAAAAGAGTTGAAGAAATATGTGTGTGTCTGTATGTGTGTATGTGTGTGTGTGTGTGTGTGTGCATGCTTTATATTACGCTTCCTATTTTGTTAGTCATTTAACTAAAAAAAGGGAATAGACAGAAGTTCATTATGCATTGAAAATGAAACAGTATTTATATAAGCCTGCAAACACTGAGGGTTAAACGTGTCCTGGACTGTTAGATAATCATCAAGCTATGGTGTTCTCAGGAAGGCGGCCGTGCTTTGTTTTCTTAGCTTGAGGCCACAGAGTCCTCACTGCAGGGCCGTACACCCACAGAAAGCCTTGAGCCAGTCGGACTGTTAATTTAGTTGCTGTTACACATTGACCGATTCTCATGCTGGATTTTATTCAATGATACTTTTGATAAAATGAAGATTAAAGAATCAGGAGTCAGCACAGTTAGCCTGAAGAACGAGTCAAATCATATTCTGTTCCAAGTTGTTTGGTTTACGTGCTTTCTTTTTAAATTTTTTTTTAGCAAAACAGAATCAACCCTGAGGCCACAGATGCTCTGGGCAAAAGTGCTTTGTCCTATTAATTTTTTATTTATTTATGTTTGTACAGCAATTCACTTGAGCGCAAGTGCTACGAATGTGTAATTGCTTTGCTTTAAGGCCACACATTTAAATACCTCACAGCATAACTGACAAAATATGCTTCGTTATTATTTTTGGTCATCACTGTTCCTTGAGCTTGCTCCAGCCTTATTGTTTTTGTAGCGGTGAACAATTTTACAGATTTCCCAGAGGAGTTTAATTTTGCATATCAATTAGATTCAAATGTTAAACGATAATCCAATATGAATAATTCAGAGGAATTTACGGTAAACGCCCTTGCTGCCCCTCTGGAAAGCCTGCTTGGGATGTAAATACATGTTTATCAGTGTAATAAACATCAATCAAACCCGTTCCACTGTGATTTCATTACATGTTGATGGGTAGCGTGAGTGTCATATAAAGTTCAGAATGCATGCCAGAGACAGGGACACACCCTACAAAACATATATAACTCTGCATGACATGAATAAAGCATGATGGTGGCTAGCAGAATGATGAGTTCTGGTCTTCTCTGACCAAAAGAAGGTGGAACAATGTCTATGGTTCCCAGTGACTACCTAAATCTTACTCTCAGCAGCACACATAGCCAAGCTTGTAATTTATTAATTGCATTTAATTTGTGTAGCACATTGTTTTCAGACATTCAACTGAATGGTTCTAACAGTTAAAACATTGCTTTTCTGTCCTCTGTCACAGTATGAAATATTTAAATCCCACATCCTTATTTTACAGCTTTGGCCATTTTTGTTTACTCAGTTCAATGTATGGCTGCAGGACTTTAGCTCCTTCACTTTCTGCAATATATATCTGAGCTGAAGCTTGAGTTTTGTTTTCCATTACTTAAACCAGTCTGTAGAAGTGAGTAGGGAGAGGAATTTTAAAAGTGGAACCATGGCAGCACCAGTCTCCTCAAACCAGATTACACTTGAATGATTCAAAGACGGAAAGGTAAACTCAAACCAGTCCAGACCTCAGCATGATCTCTGCTGATAGTTTAGAGAGCATTCGCTCTGCGGCTCCTCCTGCACTGATGGAACTTCTTTTTGTGCTTTAATCCATTTGTCTTACCAATGTTGCTCATCCACAGTATGTGGCTGAATCTCAAATGACTCACACATTCAACAATAATGCACTACATAAGTCATAAAGCTTATGTACCTGCATTATATATCCCATGCTGTGTTTTTGTGATTTATTCTGAGTTTCTATTATCATACAGCACCAGCTAATGAAGGTGGAAGATGGAGGTGGGCTTATTCTCCTGCCAAAACATGCAGAACCACGCTCTTCCATATACAGATGCAAAATGGAACCACATGGAGTTCAATGCCATTGAAGAATGATATTTGGATCAGTAAAGAACCTGTTGTTTTGGTCAGTACCTCAAGACACATGTAATGTCTGATTGTAACATTTTTTAATGTATCATTAGAAGAGTAAGGGTGGGGTGTCTCTCTCATCCTCTCTGTCTTTTCATTTTTCAACTAAGCTATGAGCTAAAAAACCTTCCCATAGATCCATGGGGCAGAAGTGGCACGCACAGATACTTTATGTAGAGAAAGATGTTCCGTTTCTCAGGTCTTTTATAGGTGCAGGTACTGAACTGAACAGCTTTGCTTTAGTTTTTAAGAACTGCTAACAATATTTCTCCTAATTTTCAAATAAAAATATTGTTCTTTAAAGCATAAATGTAAAGGAAATAACATCAAAAAAGAGAAATGATAGTGTTTACAGAACTTGAATAATTAAAAAAATAATTTAAAAAAAATCTCTTGTTCACGCTTTAAAAAATGGCAATAATTACCTTTGACAGACATCTAGTTTATCATCCAACTGGTCACATTGTGAGATATTATATACTTTTCCTCATTAAATACAATTCAGGTGATCCCTAATCAGTAGTGTTTGTGTAGGAATTTAACAGACACTGGCATTGAATGGTTGTCACTCACAGAGATGCTGATTTAAAAATATATTGCAGTGGTCTCTCATTTTTGTCCGGAGCTGTATGTATACATATAAGCTTGTGTTGTAAAACAAAAAATGGGCAACTGTGTTTTGCCATTTTTAAATAGGTTTTGGCAGAGCAGGAACACACCTAACTTATGATTGCAGTAATAAAGGGTTTGTATATGAAGCAGAAATGTCTGAAACCATACCAAATATATGTTATGTTAGACTGGGACCACTGGGCTCTGCTCAGGCAGGAAAGTGTTGTAAGTCATAACTCTGAAGAATGTCAACTTCTATCTTAGTAAGACAGCAGTAAGAATTACCGCTGACATTTAGTAAATGTCACATTGTGTGGTAACAACCTGTGACTGAGTGCATAAACAGCTTGTGCGCCATAGGAAAAACATTTAGCGGATTAGTGAGCTGCGCAAGACCAAACTGTTGGCAGATTAGGTTCTTTGAGAAGAATTTTAAAGAAATGAAAACACCTCATTTTTTGTGATGTAAGACAAATGAGTCGCATCTACAGCGGTTTCAGAAGGACTTTCCCTAATGTAAGTTCTCGAATGCCATAGTAAACAAAGTTTTTTTCAGAACTGTAAACCCAAACTTAAGGACTATTTGGTGGAGAACTCTGACCTAATAGACATCCAGAACTGGTGAACGCTGTTTTAGATGGACAGTAAAGAGCGACTAAGCTCTCATCCCACCCACAGCTAAACAGGACAAACCGTGCCCTCATAGACTGCCGAGCCTGGACAGCAGTGGCAGCGCTGGGACTGAAGCTCAGGTCCCAGCGATAAGACACAGTCAGGTCTCTTGAGAGCTCCACTGCGCTTTTAGCTTTGGAAAGAAGTGCAGACAAATAGGATTTTTGGAGATACCTCTCCAGCCACCCAGAGCAGGCTCAAAGAGATGAGGGCTAAACTTCCCCTCTGGGACATTTTCTTCTGAAAGTAGTCTCCTCAGGGAGAGCTGCGGTTTTGAAGGGGGTGAAAAATGCTGTCATGAGCTAGACCACTCAGTTTGGAGATATTTTCTGTGTAAGGAAAACTCTTAGCAGAAAACTCCATTCGGATCATACCTCCAGAGACTGTGGATTAAAGGGATAATCCACTTTATACGGAAATAATCGCAAAATAGTCTCACCTTTGTGCATCTGCCTTCTCCGGAAGGCAGGGTGAACCCAGGGGGCTTTCTATTGACTAATTGAAATCAAGCTTGAATATGTAACACATTATACTTTACTGTACAAGAAAATTTGTGATACAGCAAACAGCAATGGTATTTAGACAGTAACATTTGTTCTTTAGGCACTGCTGTCTTGGACCAAGTGCTGGTTTCTGCTTGCCTTTTGCAAGTAATAGTATATTTTGTATATATGAATCCCTTTTGTACATATGAAAAACATTACATTATGTGAGTGATCATCTGTACTGCACATTTGCAATTAATATAGCCCTGATATATGTAACGTATGCACTGTAAAAAATGAAAATGAGATGTAAATGTTTAAATTATGCAAACAAAGCCAGCAGTGGGGTGAGCTCAATTTACCTGTCAAGATTTCTTGAAATAAGCAATAATATATTGTTATTTGTATCGCCCCGCATCCATCCATCCCTCTCTCCATCAGTTATCTACACTGTTTTTCCTCTCCAGGATCTCAGTGCTCATGAAAGGTGGCAAAACATTCTGGACAGATTTCCAGTCCATCACAGGACAGATACACAGACAAACACTCATACCTAGGTGCATCGTCAATGAGGCTGATGTGCATGTCTTTGAACTGTGAGTGTAAACTGAAGGAGCCAGCGGAAATACAAACAGACCTGTGGAGAACATGTGTGGAAAACTCCACACAGACTGGACCTATAGCTGCTCTGGCTGGGAATTGAACCCAGGACCTTCTTGCTGTGAGGTGACAGTGTTACCCACTGCTTTACAGCACCCTAAATATCTTAAAGCTAGTAAGAAAAAATGATATAAGCATCTGAGACTCCTGTTAAAGTAAAGTGGCACCTTATAGCCATGTGTCGAACACACCACAGCACACAGTGTGAACTTCTTTCTCTGCATTTAACCCATTCAGAAGCAGTGGGCATCCACCAATGAGGGGCACCCAGGGAGCAGTGTGTGGGCACGGTACCTTGCTCAAGGTGATACTAGCATTTGGGATTCGAACCCACAACCTTCTGCTTGCCTAACCATTAGGCCACCCAGCCGCTCCAGAATCTGAGACTACTGGTTCCGTGCACAGTTGTAAGATACAGGCACTTAATATACAGTCTAAGCCTTTTTCCTCATCCAGCTCTCTTGCTATAGTATTGTAATCTTAAAATATCACACTTCACACTCTAATACAACCATCATGCTTCCCAGATAATGGCAATAAGAATTAGAATTTCAACCCATTTAATGAGTGTCCTCAGAGACAACACATGTTGTGTTGATTTAAACATAGTAATTTGTCCAAATGATTTTAGAACTTTAGTTGGTCAAAATGATTTCGCCAATAGGATAACAATAGTCTATATTTCCATCAATCAGAGTCCACATTTAACATAACTAATAAAACAGAATAACAATTTTCAGTGTAAATTTACTGTTTTGGGGGTCGTAACACAAATGCATCATTGGACTTGGGTATTAAAGAACACATGTAAGTGTTAAAATAAACCTGAACTGACAAGGAATGTATCAAAGGACTCAGGACACAGTAAATTGCGTAAATGGTGTGTACTTTGTGTCTTTGTTCTTCGTTTTATTACCGTTATATTGCATTGCACAATGAGTGTGTTAACAAAAACCAGTTTGCTTAAAAAGTCACAACATTATATTTGCATTTCTTGAATAGAGTGATGTGCATCATGGGCAGTTCTTTTTTTTTCATGATACATGGCTAACCTTTTCCTCATTTCTTTTATAGACTGCTGTAAAATGAGCTTCTTGCTTTGAGCACATTTTGACTGAAGTCAAGGAGGTTGCACATGTAATCAATAATTAATTTAGACTTCTAGCATGCCTCAGATCTTTTCTGTTTATTGATTTATTGATTTTATAGACTTTCCTGATCTTCATGTTGTCAAAGAAAAAGCAAAGTTAATTATAACACCGCTGGGGGGTATTTTGGTGGACGCTACAAGTCTCTTCTGTAAGAGATGTGGTCATAAAACGCTTGGTGCTTTGGATTAACATTCTCAAACTAAAATATATCTTATTGCAGCACTGTATTTCCAAAGTATAGGTAATGCACATCTGTGTTTAACATGCATAACTCAAATTATCATATAGAAGCTGAGATAAAATAATGTGGCAACCTTCACTGGTCTACCTTTCAGATCCTAAACAATAGAAACTGTATGTCCAAAAACTTGATGGTCATTAAATCTGACACTCATTCACTTGCATTCTTTTTCCCAAGGCCATCTTTTAGCTGTAGACAGGGCCAATATGGTGCTGGGGCCTGAAGCAAAGCTACATCTGGAGGTCCCAATCAAAGATGTTTAATTCTGCAACAGGGTTTACCTTGTAGTGTTTCTTACTGCAGTCATTAACTGATTCATATGGCTTTGACTTTTCATTATGTCCTCCATGTTGTTCATGTCTGGCCAAAGTGCTGGGTGAAAAGAAAGAATGCTAATGTTCGTTTTAATCTAAAGTTAACTGCTCAGATTGTAAAGTCTCAGACCAAACAGTAGCAACTTCAGCCACAGGTGCAGCTTCTTTGTCTGAAGACCGAAAAACTGTGTCAAGTACCTCTTTCTAATCAGACGTTTCCTCAAATATCTTTCATGTTTTCTTCATAGAATATGATTTCAGGGTTGCTTTTGAGAGTGCTGATTAGATACCTCTGGTATTCTGGTGTATCTTTGGTGTCAAAAACCTCAAGAAAAATAGTTTTATTCTGTCTATAGGGTGGTAAAGACAAGATAAGATAACTTTATTTATCCCGAGGGAAATTATTTTGTCCTGAACATGCTCAATAATAAAGATATACAATAAGAGTTTAAAAAGAACAGAACAGTGGAATAGTGCAAATATAATATCAAAATAACTCTAACAAAGTAACAATATAACTATGGCCGATATAGTAAAATAACATTATTCGTGCAAGTGATTATGAAAAGTGACTTAGTGTTTGTGCCATTAATAAAAAGAGAGTAGCAGCATGTGATGGGGGGATGAAACAAAAATTCGACAACACACAGATGAGTAAATAAAAGCAGATGAGTAATATTGCACGATCCGAGTGAGAACCAAATGACATTAATATTAATCCTGAGATTAATCCTGAGATTAATTAATATTAATCACCTACAGAATGAGGAAGAGTTATACAGTCTTATTGCCACAGGTAGGAAGTATTTTCATTATACGAAAGAAAAAAACGTTGAACTTAGTTAGTGTGCATGCTGATTTAAAATGTGAAGTCATTCGATTTTTAATTATTTAAAGTTAACAGAGTGTGAATAGAATGTAACAGATTTTTGTCCAGTTAACTTACTATTAGTGCAGTTCACTCAAAATATTAAGGCAGTCTTGAAATGTATGGTGCTTTCTTGTTGTTTTTGCTTAGAACTTTAAATGTATGAAAAGTAGGCTATGTAATAAATAAAGGTAACCCTTGACATCAAAGTATAATCATAGTAATAATAAAAATAATAATATTAGTAATAATAGTAATAATTTTTTTACAGTGTTCTTCACTAAAGATCTTGTTCTAAGCTGTTAGACAATCACAAGAGTAAGTAAATCCTGATCTATCGTTCGTGAAATAAGGTATCCCTTTCCTTTCGTCTCAAGTACAGTCACCCCAATTTTTATACGCTTAATAGCGCTTGCTGAAACAGCTGAGGGAAGTCGACATTAGTTCCAGTGAATAGGATATGGCTGCTGGTGGGTGTAAACATGGAGAGTGACCAGAACTGAGAGACAGTAATTGTAGCCCTTTATGCTCCGCTTTGTTCGCTGTGTGTTAATAAGGCTAAATAAAGCTTTCTCTTCACTTGGCAGCTCCACTATCACAAATGGCTGAAAAAAAGCTGGAGGTGATGTTTGTTTCTCTCCTTCTGAAGCAGCCACGGGTGGGGTGTCACTCTGGATTAAAGCATATTATGCATAAGTGTAAACTCTGTCCTTGTTCATATTCATAACACAAACAGAGCCAGAAATAGAGTCTGCCCCCCTTCTCCCCACCCCGCTCGCACTGCACATTTATACACGCATGCATACATACATACATAGAAATGAACACAGGTCTGTATCTCAGCACAAGCTTCAAACAAACCACAAACCTACACTCAACATCTAAAGAGATACAGATCCAGCAGAGTCATGAACTCAAGTGGACTTTCAATGAGGACTCTCCACTGAAATGTGTTTTATTAGTCTACGACTGTGGCAATATCTGGAAAACTGGACCGAAAAGAGCTACATGTAATATTTACTATGTTTTGGCTTTTCAGCTTTTTCAGGCTAGTCTGTGGTCTTAAGTTCCTTATGAGCAAACGTCTGACACCGCATTACAATTACTCTCGACCTGTGCACATGTGAGTTAACTCATGTATGTCCTGCACTTTGAAAAGGTGTTCTGACTAGTCTGAGTAGTTGGGAACCTCTGTGTTTCTTCCACTTTAGATCTCCAGTCTTTTCAAGTCATAAGAACTCAAGAGTCCGAGTCAGTGATCGAGTCGTACATCAGTTTCGAGGTGAGTCCACACCTCTGGTTACATGACACTGTTGACAACCCTGTGACGTAAATTATTATTGTTAGTATTTACTATTAATATTTTATGGTGTCGTTTTCGTACGTGCAATCACATTTGAACATTTCTAAAGCTTTGTTACAAATCAGAAGTCCCGAGTCTTCAAAAAGATTGGATTGTAGATGAGATTTAGATTGGTGATGTGAACAAAAGCAGAAGCTGTTTTAGTGGTCATTACATTTTGTTAAATATTTGTAATTTGATATTTTGGTTATTAATGAGTACAGATAAACATGAATGTTTCAATGGATCTGATGCCACAGACATGGACCACCTACATGAAACAAGATACATTTTGACATTATGCGATTAAAAACCTTCACTTGCATAAACATCCCACTTGTAATACAGAGGCTTGAAAGGACTTTTCCATATACTTTACCTGATATAGTTATGATGATCTTGGTAGCAGCTGAGAAAAACTATCCCTCAATACACACACAGTATGTATATCAGTGACTCTGTTTTTAATGAGTGTCTTTTGAAGAGCTGCTGCTATGATGTGGAAAGCCACTGACTTTTTAAAAGTAGAGCTTATGTAACATACTTGTCACTTTTATTCATTCGCCTTTTAATTCATACAACTACAAATACTGCACCCCCCCACTCTTTCTCCTTTCACACTTTTGTCCTTGCCCAATCAAATCCAGCTCTACGTACAGCAGTAAAGATGAAAAATGAAATTTTGTGCGTGTGAGTGTCTGGGATTTCGTGCATTGTCTGTGCTGATCTCTCTGCCCTCTCTTATTGAAGAAGGTGGCAGATTGAGGACATTTACAACAATTTAGCCATTCAGACATAACCTTGGCAATGTTCTCTCTCTCTCTCTCTCTCTCTCTCTCTCTCTCTCTCTATCTCTCTCTCTCTCTCTCTCTCTCTCTCACACACACACACACACACACACAC
>JBBPCX010069583.1:0-11245 GCA_037974365.1 Hydrocynus forskahlii | reverse complement strand
TCATCTGTAAGACCAACCCAGTAATGCTGTGTCGTCCTAGCAGTTACAAATGCCTATAAAACAATAATTAGAAACCATATTATATACAGTATATACATACATATATGAAAACACATGTTCTGATGTGAATGAAATTAAATGAAATACATTAAAATGTGTTAACTTTTGCATGGGCCATATTTTATGTTTTATTTTTTCAACAACGTGTTATTCAGTAAATAAAGAGTAATTGTGCATCTCTGTATAGGACATGCACTTATGTATACTTTATATACAAATCATCACACACAGACACGCACATATGCCAGAACATTAAAGCCACCCTCATTCCACCAAAACAGCTCTGACCCATCAAGGTCTGGTCTCCACAAGAACATCTGAAGGCCTGTGGTTCTGCACCAGCAGATCCTACAAATCCTGTAAGCTGTGAGTTGGTTTCTCCATGGGTCGGACTAATTTGCCCCACAGAAGGTCAGTCAGATTGAGATCTGGGAAATCTGGGGACACCTTGAACTCTTTTGTTGAAAAAGGACACTGTCATTAGGAACAGGCTGGTCTTTACTACCCTTGACTATCAGTGAACCTCGGGTGCCCAGGACCCTGTCGACAGTTCTCTGGTTCTCCTTCCTTACAGCACTTTTGGTAGGTTCTGACCACTGAACAGAGGGAACCCCCCACAAGACCTGGAGGTGTTCAGTCGTCCAAACATCACAGTTTGGTTCTTCTCAAAGTGCCCCAGACCCTTTTGCCTATTTTTCTACTTCAAATATCAACTTCAAGAACTGACTGTTCACTCATTGACATGTGTTTCTTACCCACTCATCTTCAGTTTCTAGTTTGAGCAGCAAGGCATTCTGGGCCTTGCAGTAATCTCTCGCCTGGTGCCAGCTGAGCGCATTCATGGAGAACAAATAACACTTCGAGAGATACGGAGTCCATCTAGGCCTACAGCTCGGTACAGCTTTAAATGAGAGAGAGAAGAGAGAGTGGAGAGAGAGTGGAGAGAGAGAGAGAACAGGGAGAGAGAAAGAGGGAGAGACGAGAGAGAAAGAGAAAATGGGCAAAAAGGAAGAGTAGAGAGATAGAGAAGAATGAAAGAGAGAGAGTAGAGAGAGACTGGTCATTTTCTCTTGTGATTATTTAGTTCCTCTCTCCAGGCTTCCTCTATAGAGGTTTTATTTACTCCCTGGTGTGTTACATTCATTAAATAAACTGTTACTGTGTATTAAAACGTGCATCTCTTTAGACCAATGGGACATGAACACAAACATGACATTAAAAATAATAAAATTAAAACTGGATTAAAGATCTTCTTACCTGCTCCTTTACTGATGCTCTCTAGCTTGGCCTTCAGTTCATTCAGAGCAGAAAACAGTCCCTGATCTGAGAACAGACAACAGACTCCACAGTAACCATGAACCAACAGAGGCAGGTCCCATCCATCCATCCAATTATTTATCCATCCATTCATCCCTCTACTTATTTATCAATTCATCTATTTATCCATCCACCCACCCAGCTATCCATTTCTTTATCCCTTCATCCATCCATCCCTCCCTCCTGACCTGTGTTTTGTATCTGAGAGGAGAGAGTCTGTACAGATGAGGAGAGTTTGGTCACTTCAGTCAGAGTCCTTTTCTGAGATTCTTGTTCAAGATAAAAAAAAAAACAGATAAAAAGGTTATTAACAACAGAGGAAATCATTCATATAAATGCTGCTCTGTTCCTCTACTTGAATTCAAAACCAATTTAGGCTGTTCACTGAAAAACAAGCAAATGTGGTTTAGTCTGAATGAGATCAATGAACCTATTATGCTATTATGAACTCTTTTTCTATAATAATGAATTAATTTTATCGCAGGTCTGTCATTTAAAGTTCTGGGCAACATGTGACTTCTCCTTTGTGCTTCATGATTGTCTGGGTCATATAAAGTCAATGTGTAACAGTAGGTTGGCGCTTTTTGAATGATGGCTGTTCATGAGGAAATGTGCCAGGGAGGTGAGGCGGCATGGCTTAATCCCAAAAACACTTTAAGACAGTCCTGATTTTTATTAACAGGAAACATTACAACTGGATTAAAGATCTTCTTACCTGCAGCTTCACTGCTGATCTCCAGTTTGGTCTTCAGTTCATCCAGAGTAGAAACCAGTCTCTGATCTGAAAACGTTATTATTATCATTATTATTTATTATTGTATTTATTATTATTTATTATTATTTTTTATTTATTATTATTATTTTTTTTTTATTACTATAATTATTAATAATAATATTAATATTAACAATACTAATACTATTACTACTACTACTACTACTACTACTAATAATAATAATAATAATAATCATAATAATTATTATTATTATTAGTCAGACCACATCTCTCTGTTCATGTACCCGGCTTACAGACAGAGACTGAAACAATCAAACCCTGTCACCAGACCTGTCAAACACTGGACCCCAGAGACTGAGAGCATCCTGCAGGACTGTTTTGCCAGGACAGACAGGAATGTCTGTCCCGCTGCCGTCAGACTCCTTAACAGCTGACCTACCTCATACTGTAATTTTGCACATTAAGCTCTTTTGCACATTTCCTTCTATTTGCAAATGTGCAGTTAATATTTCTCTACATCTGCACATCACACTTAAGTCTTTACTAACTTATTTTTTCATGTAAAAACTCAACTCTAATCTCGGCATTTGTGTGGACAGCAAAGAAAGAATTTCATTGCACAGAGAAATGTACTTTCTACTGAATCAATCTTGAATCTTAGTCATAGGAGTAGTACTAATAGTAGTGCTAGTAGTAATAATATAAATAATTATGATGATCCTGCTGCTGCTGCTGATTATTAGTAGCAGTAGTATTAGGCCACGTTTGAACATTTCCTAAGCAGCATCCTTGTAAGATTTTTGAAAATAATTTCAGTCATTATTGACACACAAAAAGAAACTGCTTAAAGTACTTGTGGCAGGAAATGGCCCCAATATAACAACAGCAGCAACAACAACAACAATAATAATAATAATGTAATCTTTCCTCACCTGTGCTTTGTATCTGAGAGGACAGAGTCTGTACAGACGTAGACAGTTCTGTCAGTGTGCTGCTTTTAGATTCTGGAATGAGGGACGATGTAAACAGATGAAAAGTTGTTGTTAATAAATTAGAAAAGTGGATTGTGAGGCATGAGCAATTTCCAGTAGCTAAATGGTTGCCAATATGGTTGCTCTGATTTTGGTAGCTGGTTGTTATGATATCTCTAGTGATCAATATGGTGTTCCAGGTGATTGCTAGGGTATGTGTTGGTGCTCAAGAACTAATAAACCATGCATATTTGAGTACGGGGCATGCTTTTCTGGACTTCAGATCATCAAGAAATGTTGACCAAATCAGAACTGACGAGATCAGATAAACAATGTTTAATGGTTAGCACGGTAGATTTGTGGTGGTGGTGGTGGGGAGTAATCATACTTTGAGTGGTACTGAGATGACTGAGACCCTGTAACCATGATGACCTGAAAGCTAATTGGCCAACCATCACCAGGAGCAATTTTTCTGCTCATTCACTGAGCTTGCATGATGTTTCCTTTAAAACAAGTTGCATGCACATACTGAGGGTCACCTCCCATATTTTGTGCTGGTTTCAATAGGTCATTTCTGGGTCATTCGGACTCAAATGAACTGACGAGTGCTCATTCAGGCAGTTTCATGGCATGACCTATTTTTGCTGTTTATTACTTTAAATATGTTTGTTGTTTTCTATTTTCTGCAATTACATTATACTACATGATTGAAATATATTCTTGAAGTATATTCTTATATAAACCAATTTAAATTATACAGGTGACACCTTATCATAAACCTGTGTATATATATATATATATATATATATATAGATATATAGATATATAGATATATATAGATATAGATATATAGATATATAGATATATATAGATATAGATATATAGATATATAGATATATATACATAGTTTTTTTTATTATTATTACTTTAATAAACAGCAGCTGAAGTAATTTTGAGTAATTTTCAGGATTATACGTCTGATGATGTTAATGATGGTAATGTTTGCTAGTTTAGCTTCTTACCTGCTGCTTCACTGCTGATCTCCAGCTTTGTCCTCAGTTCCCTCAGACCGTCCATCACTGTCTGATCTGAGAGCAGGAGAACATGATCCAGTTAACATGACACAATATTTACTAAATATTTACAATATTTACAGAGGATATTAATGTCACAACAGAACCACCATCACAACTAGGCCAACTAGGCTGCCTTTCAGAGTAAAGTAGGTGGGGCTTATATTGTGAACACACCCACACTAACATGACGATCATCACTACAAAAACATGTTTCCTGGAGAAAATGCCTGACTGCACAGTCTAAGGAATTTCCTGCTTGCTGTGGTATCTCTTGTGGGTTCTAGGGTGTTGCTAGGTTACTAGGGCTGCCCTGAGTGGTTCCTATGGAGCCCCAAATTATTACTTTGATGTTGCGAACTGGTTGCAGTTATCAGGTGTTTCTGTCAGTTGCTTGGTGGTTGCTTGGGTTGGTGCTTGTCGTGGTGTTCCACATTGCTGATAATGTGTTTCATTCTGACATAAGTTGGCCTACTATTCAATCCTATGGGACAAAAATGGGAAACATAAATAACTGCTGCTCTGAAAGCATTTGTTCAATCAAAAAGCTGTATCCAAACAAACCAACGAAATAGAAGAAATAAAAGAATACGAAAAAGTAGAAATAGAACAAGAAAAGTAAAAAGAACTGGAAGAAGAAACAGATGTAAGAAAAGAAGATGAGAAAGAAACAGTAGAACAAAATAGAAAAAGTACAAAAAAACAGGAAAGAAGTAGAAGAAATACGAAGGAAAAAGGAAGAAGTAAAAGGGAAAGGAAAAATTTTTGCTATATTTTTATCTTCTCAGTCGTGCTTTCGCTTCTGTTGTTTCAACTCAAAAGAAGCCAGAGTCAAATTCAGGCTCGACAGAGAAATCCTGACTTCCCTCTGTTTCGCCTCCTGCTGCCCGACTGCACACAAAATATCACACCAGACTTCAGAAACATCCATCAACATGCATCAATATCCAACACCATCACACCTGACCCTCAGCAGATCAAATAAAATATCACACCAGACTTCAGAACATCCATCAACATCCACCAATATCCAACACCATCACACCTGACCCTTAGCAGATCAAATAAAATATCACACCAGACTTCAGAACATCCATCAACATGCACCAATATCCAACACCATCACACCTGACCCTCAGCAGATCAAATAAAACATCACACCAGACTTTAGACTTCAGATCATCTGAATCTTTTGCTCTTGTTTCTTCACTGGTTCAGGACTTAAGTTAGATGTGCTTTGTTCTGCTTGAATGATTCATATGTAAGTCACTGTGTGTCTTAAAAACAAAAACATTCCTCTGAAACTGGTCAGGTTCATGGACTGGACTGAAAATGAGAGTTTTTGAAAGTCCTTCAGGAAGCCTGGAGAACTGTTCCTCAAGACTACATTAAAAATACAAGGAAGTCTGGATATTTGAAAGCAAGATATGAAGAAATGAACAGTTTACCCATGTCCTGTAGTTTGGCTGCCAGCTCTGATACAGAAGAGTTCAGATGCTCCAGATGTTTCTTCAGCTCTGTGTTTTGGTCACTTTGCTGAGTGGCTGAAAATAGAGAATTAGATGTAATGATATTTCTCTGATCTGAAGAGTTAGGAGTCAAACACAAACTCACGGAGAACATGTGTAACAAGAGAACAAGTTCTTCATTACTATTATTTTGATGAGAATTTGGTCATTTTTAGATTCACTCTAGCAAACCTACTTCCTGAAAAATTGGCCTTCTAAATATTTTTAAACCATTGATGTTTTTGCATTGATCAATATTTCACATTAGTCCCACCTGTGTCCCCTAGTTTGGTTTCCAGGCTGGAAGACAGGGAACCGAGTGAGGAACCTAGGTTGTTAATTGAGGTCTGGAGGTCAGAAAACATCTTCACTTGAGATCCTTGAAGGGAAGGGAAAAAGTACATCAACCGTTAAAACTGACCTCGTTATCTGAGCAGTTCATTAATTAAAAGAAATGGTTGGGTCTGTTGTTTTGGTTTTGAGGAAACCTCACCTGCGTCCAGCTGGTTCTGTATTCTGGAGGTATACACGTCCACAGAGGAGCTCAGGCTGGCCACAGCCTTCTTCAGTTCTGTCACCATTTTTTCCTGTTCAGCACCTTCAGCGAACATCAGAAACACCAGCTGTAACTCCAACAGTCCTTCCTTAGGGTTTCTGCAGCTCATGCACCATTACACAGTTTGCATCTTTACTTCAGGCCTGGAGCTAGGAGGCTAATGTCACGAACACTAGAAGTCAACAGTCACCCAAATCTTTTACCATAAACACAAACCCAAACCTTTTATGGACCCTCAAACCACATCCAGCTCTTCATTAAGGTGGATCAGACTTGTGAAAGGGATGAAAGGGGTCTGAAGAAGAGCTCGAGGTGCACCTGTTCCTCACCTGTGTTCTGCAGTTCGTCTTTCAGGCCAGAGTTCACAGAGATCAGTGAGGAATTGTGGCTCAACACGGAACGTTCCAGCTCTGCAAACTTCCGCTCCTGACGACTGACTGAGAACAAAAAAGAACAGATTGGATTTTTCATCTTAAAATATATGTTAAAAAAGGCAAATTCACTGGCAAAAAAGGAAAATTCTTTGCTGCTCTTTTATTTCCAGTAATTCTGGAGCATCTTGTGAGGTTCAATCACCACAAGATGTTTGCACAGTGTGGGTAAAAAAGTGGGTAAAAACACAAAAAGTAAAGAAATAAATGAATGTAAAACACCACAGGCTATGAAAACTACTACTACTACTGTAAAATCTGAAGAAACTCAATTTCTCCTCAAACTGAAGTTCAAACAAGCGGCATAACTCACGCAAAAATACAGAGCACAGGAGCAGCAACACTATATAATTCATTACACAGACTAAAGAAAGGATGATTCTTAATCAACATTCACCAATCACTATCCACCTCAGAATTACAGTTCTGACACACATAACCTGGCAGACCAGGTGTGCAGTCTTTGTGGGCCCACCCCTTGCACATTTTAGCATGGGTGACAACCAACCCCGAAAAAAATGTGACAACCTACCCCAACTGAAATTTTCTTATGTTCTCATGCAATCAAACCCTCTGCAGCTATGAAGTATTTATAGTTCACAACATTTAGTAAAACTTTTTTTAGTAAAACTTTAGTAAAACAGACCAGAATTCTAAGTAAATTCATAATAAAGCAGTTCCGAAGCAAAACAGACAGATGTAAAAAAAACAATAATAAAAATAAAAATCATAAAATCTGTCAAAATACGTAAAACACTCACAAATGATGAAAATCATCACAAACAGGATGAAGATGATCAAAGCCAGAAAGACCAACAGGATGGCTGACTGTGTTCTTTGAAAGAAACCTGCACAAAACAGGACAAACTTTACATGTTTAGTTGTGTATTCGTTTAGGTTTTGTTATATTTTTAGAATATGTTATTGTATTATTTTGTGAAGTTTTGGGCTCATTTTATTTCTTCAAAAAAGTTGAAGAAATAAAAAAAAACCCAGCACTAACATGAGTAGAAATGTCATTTTTAAGTGTGTATCATTTGTAATCATTTGTAATTTCCTGTTTACTTAATTACAGTTATTTAAATATAATTGACTGTATTAATTAACCCAAAATGTTGCTGTACAACAAACATGCAACACCATAAATTGCTGACAATTAAAAAACAATAATTACAATTCAAAATGTTAATTAAAATGAAAAACTAAACTAATTTCTGGAACCTTTCCGGGATTTCCCGTATCCTTCAGTCATGTCCATCTTGCTGTATCCGCTGGAGTATCTGCTGGAGTCTTCGTCCATCCTGCTCTCGGAGCAAAGCTAGTCTGGATGAGATGGAATCGAATGAAGCTTAAATCTCTTTTAGCGCCGCCCGGATCCTGTGTTCCTGGAAGCGCTTTCTCTCTTCCCTTTTCCCAAGAACTGGTTTTACCTTCTGTGCCCTGAAAAACTTTAATTTCATGGTAAATACTCCTTCAGTGCCTCCCATCATTTCCTCATATTTTGCTTCTAAAGATCCAGACTTTCTTGTATTTTAATGTAGTCTTGAGGAACAGTTCCAAGGCTTCCTGAAGGTCTTTCAAAGACTCTAATTTTCAGTCAAGACTTTTGCACAAGACTGTATATATAAAATAAATACATCATGAAACCGTATTGACATTTGCCCATACAGGAGAGCATAAACAATATGGCTTGGAAAGTAGGATGTTTGACACCAACACTGCATGAGTGGGGCGACCACGACAGGGTTTGGTGGGATTTCTTCCCATCAGTGCATTCAGTTTCTGCATCCATACATCCATCGTTCCATCATGTGACCCACTTATCCTTACCTGGGTTGGGGGGTGATGAAGTCCATCCCAGAGCTTGTGGCGTAAAAGGTGGAGAAACACCCTGGACAGGTCATCAGTCCTGACCCACAGGCCACACACACACATGCACACACACCAAGGGGAAGTTTAGCATCTAAAATCCACCTAACATGTAGGTCTTTAGTCTGTGGGAGGAAACAGGAGCTCCAGAAACCCACAGAAACACTGGCAAAGTATACAGTACACTCTCACACAGAGAGAACCCTGACCCAGAACAAAGAACCTTCTCACTGAGCACAGAACTTTCCCACTGCGAGGCAACTGCACCACTGTGCTGCCCCTCAGTTTCTCCAGTTAACATTTAACATTCATGAGGGTTTGAGATCATACTCACCCTTTCCATGACAGAATTCACATCTGTTTATCCACATGAGTTCAAACGGGGACTTTAAATGTCACCGGAGACATCGATATAATACTATCACAATATTTGGTTCATGATACAATATTATTGTGATCCTTCTGCTTGAAAGCAGATGCTGCATTGGTCCTAGCACTAACAGGTCCAGAGAGTTCAGCAGAGATGATGGCGGTGCAGTTCACTGATTATTGTGTGTCTGTTGCTCCGGCTCCTCTCAGGTTGTGTTGCAAATCTTCCCCAGCCACTGCTGGCTTCTCTCTCACCTTCCTTATTGTCAGTATGAGAAAAGCCCTGTTTGGAGCTCCTGTCTGGATTGATCATTTGTGATTCCCAGTTTATACTGGCACATTATGGTCCCATTTGTTGTGACAGGTGTTCACAGGTCCACAGGTTTTCCAATTCCAGTCGTGTTTAAAAATGTCCTCCCTGAGAACATGAGAAAGCTCTTTCACCTTCTCCATCATCACCACCCATGTGAAATCTTCTCAACCAATTTCAGCGTTTTCCCTAATGATACAAGGAGCAATTTTTAAAAGGTAGGACTTCAGAGTCTTAAAGTTTTGGTTAATTTTAGTTGGTGAAACAAACCTTTATGCTGATGAATATATATATTTTTGGTTCACATTAGGCATATTCTGTGTAAATGTGAAGGATATGAACAGTTTATTAAACAAATAAAAAGTCACTGAGCTATGTCAGACTTGTGAAGGAAATTTTGAAAAAGAAAAAAGCACCATGTCAGTTTGTGAGGGAGATGAAAAAATGATTAAAAAAAAACCATGATCCACAACATTGTGAAGAAAACAGAAGTGAGAGTAAAGTCAGCGATTTGGAGGCATGATGGTGACTGTGCTTCCTTCCCAGATTTATTAATATAAAAATAACAAAAGAAGACGTTTTGGTAAACGAAATGGTCATAAAACAGTAATTTAAAAAAAATACATTAAAGTCTATTTCCAGGGGAATGTTGCTTCTCTCTGGGGGTACATTATTCTCCCGTTTGGGGAGGGTTTCTCATCATCCTGTTTGGGGGGTCTATTAGTCTCGTGTCAGTGATTGTTCACCCTGTCCAACACTGACTGGTCAGAGGCTTATTTGTATATTGCAGCCTTCTGCAATATCAGTACTGTAGAGACTAATACTGTGATCACCAATCATAGACGATATATTGCACAGCCCTCGAAAAAATGAGGATGCATCTTAGAAATAAAGCGTCTGAACTGATGTTCAACAATATAGTTTATTGGAGAACGAAGTAAGAGCTACAGGTAGTTCAGCTCTGTAATACTGTACACTCCTTCCTATAAGGGAAAACATAAAAAAAATAAATAAAAATAAAGACTTGCGAACAGTACAACAAATGTTCCCCACACAAGTAAACAAAAGGGGAGGGGGTGGGGTGAGGCGGTACAGCTGGGGGAAGCAAGAGTGAATACTTCCACAGTCTTGGAATGCATGATCAGGGGGAAATAAAGCAAAAATGGTTAAAATGGCTCCTCTAAAAGAAATCCACGTCTTCAGGTGCGTCTAGATCACGGTACTCAATGATGTTGCGAGGGTCACCGCGGATCATCCTGAAACAGGAGAACAATAAAGGTTTAAACACAGTCTAAACCAATTTAACCCATTTTCCCCCCAAAATGGACAAGTACAGAAAACAGACTTGAGGATGGACACTAATGTTTAGGTAGCAGTGAGTCGTACAGTGTCAGAAACATCAGTGTGTCACTGAGTGAGGAGACCAAGAAATGATTGGAATGTTTTTTGCACCACTTGTAAGGTACACTAGCCTTGTAGCTCCAGTGCTAAAACTAAAACTTCAAGAAGAGATGGGGGACTGGGGAAAGTTTTTTTTTGTTTAAATTATAATACATATGGGTACTAGATATTTGACAATGGATGGATGAATAGTTGTATAGGTACTGAATGACAATTTCAGGACTGTTTTAAGGTAATTAATTTGATATGATGAACAAATTCTGAAAACTCCCTTAATAACGATCTCCATGACATTTCTACTAACATCTGGATCCATTAAAATCCTTACCAGTTGGTTCTGGGTTTTCCAGGGTAGTCTCCATGTCCACGGAAGTTATCATAGTTGCCTCTGCCACCTCCTCCATACTGGTTTGGGGGGTAATTCGTCACCCCCCCATTAGCCTGAAAATGCCTGTAGCTTCATTAAATGTCCTGGCTGGTGGATTACAGGTGGCGTAACGAGGCATAAGGTGGTGTAAGGTGCCGTAAAGTGGGGGTAAGGAAAAGGGGGTAACGTGAGGTGTGGGTAAGGGGGTAAGATGAGGTGTGGGTAAGGGCAGGGCCGTATTACCGACCGGGCGAGTGGGGCTGGCGCCCCGGGGCCCATG
>JBBPCX010069582.1:0-11246 GCA_037974365.1 Hydrocynus forskahlii | reverse complement strand
CCCATCCAGCACCTTTTGGATGAACTGGAACGGAGATTGTGATCCAGACCTTCTCGTCCAACATCAGTGTCTGACCTTATTAATGCTCTACAGAATGAATGGACACAAAAACTCCAAAATCTTGTGGAAGCTGTTGTAGCTGCAAAGGGGGTCTCGAAATTGGGGTTTTTTGGTGTTTTTATGCTTGATTTATTTTATTCTTCCTATTTTTGCTGCCTAACCATTTTGGTTACAGTCAGACTGGCTCCTGGGTTCTGTACACTTATCCCCTCCCTCTCTCTCTCTCTCTCTCTCTCTCTCTCCTCTCTGTCTCTCTCTCTCTCTCTCTCTCTCTCTCTCTCTCTCTCTCTCTCTCTCTCTCTCTCTCTCCAGGGTCTGAGGAAGCCCACTCTTGATGAGATTGATCACGGGCGCAATGCCATTGTGACACCGTCTCTGTTCGGCAGTGCCCTGGAGGAAATCATGGAAAGGCAGAGTCAGCTGTTCCCTGAGCGGATGCTGCCCTGGGTGCAGGTTCAGCTCTCCCAGTGTGTTCTAGCCCTCGGCGGAGCTCAGACTGAGGGCATCTTCAGGTGAGACAGGCCTGGCATCAGTAACCGGGACCACCTCTTACCTTCTTTTTTTTCTTTCCAGCTGTCTCCTCTGGCCTGCTCACTAGGGGCTTGGACTTCTGTGAAGCTGCCACGTGACAATGGCGATTGTGAAAAGCCCTTCGCTTGCTTGCATTCTAGATACAGGTTTTCATTCAAGAGTCTGTTAGGAGTTTGTCCCTTGTCCCTAAGAGCATATTGTGTGCACACATACATGCGACTAAACACTTACACATGAAATTCTAAAATAAGATAAGATAAACCTTTATTAGACCTTCACAAACATATATTACATCATATGTTGTAATTACTTGTGAGCAGTCAAAAACATTTCTGCAATCAAAAACATTTATCTGTGACCAAACATCTGTAACAGTGGCCTTCAACTGTGGTCCTGGAGATCAGGTCTACCTTCCTGAGAAGTCTAGTTTCAGCCACAATCTGACACCTGCTCTGTCTAATGAACTTCTTCAGACTGGAGTGTTAAGTAAGGTAGAGGGGGCAGCATGTTAGAAACCATTTGGAAAAGTAGATCTCCAGGGGGAAGATCAGTGACCACTGATCTACAACCATCATATATGATCTAGACTGTGATCTAGTAATGAAAAAACTAACGCTGGGCAACAATTAGAATTTTTAATCGCAATTAATCACATGGTTTTCTATGATTAATCACATTGTTTCTATGCAAAATTAAACAATTAATTCAAAAGTAGTCTATCGCACACGTTTAGTTTTAAAGTGCTGCTCTGAACAAAAGTGCAAGAACATTTGGTTTGCAAACACTTTAAATAAATAAGGAGCTTTTTAACCGCAGTGTCCCTTTAACACAATTACAGTTCAAATATTTCTAAACTTTAACATTAATGTAATCAAATATAAAACCAAAGCTATTCACGTTTCATCTAGTTTATTATAGAAAAACAAGTTACCCTCCAGAGCATGGGGGGAGGAACCATTACAGCCGCTGTAAAGGGGACCAACTCCATATGAAAGTCTGTATCTGAATGCAGTGTCCCTGTCAGTGTGATGGTCAGGTGTCCCATTACTTTTGTCCATATAATATAGACAAAAGTAATGTGCCGCCTGACCCCCGCGAAAATCAGCTGAGCTGCACGTACCCACGAGCAAAAGCAACGAACTTTCAAAATAAAAGTATTTTTTTTAAATCCTGCATTTAAGTGTGATAAAATAATTGTCGATAATAACACATCAACGTGCCCAACCTTAGAAAAAACACATTTTAGGACAACATTTGACACATTTGGTGCTAGATTTTGGCACTAGTTCATGACTAACATTAGTACGCCCTCTATAAGACATGCCCCCAAATTCCTCTAGTCCATGCTCTTTTAATGTCTGGAGTGAAATCGAGCTGGTCAATCGCTTTTGTTTGCAAATGAAACTGCTTTCTCTCCTCATACTTTGACCTCAGCCTTCACGAAGCATTGGAATGGATTATAAATGTCACACTCTGTTTCCACCCTTTATAAATCTACATACTGTCTGCACACTGCAAAAATTGTTATCTTGGCAAGTGAAATAATGTGTTGACATATAGTCAGTATATCTGATATTTCTGATTGAGATTGTTGTAGGGACGTTATTAGGTCATTTGATATTTTTGTCTGTTTTAAGTCATTTTATCTCTTTTATTGACAGTACATTGAAACGGGCGAACCTGACATGCCAGTAGAATAAAATGTCTGCATAAAATGACTTAAAACAAGAGAAAAACATAAAGATAAGTTGAACAATCTTAGAATATTCAAGCAGGAATTTCATAATGTGAATCACATTAGATTCAAGTTGTTTTCACTTGCCGAGATCATTTCTGCTATGTATTGAACCCGTGATTTCTCATCACCTGATCACCTGTGTGACCTGTCGATGCTAGTATTAGCTTTGACTAGACATTTACAACTAAGTGATACCTTCAGGTCAAGAGGCAGCAATAGAACACAACCTGTGCAGTCAGACCGGAGCTCCACATGAAGGTTGCATCTCTCAGACTGGAAGAGATGCGGCTTTTCTTTGCAAAGCCAAAAAAAGCTTCAAAGCTGCGGGGAAGAAAAGAGTTAATTTCTTCTCTGTTCGTCTAGCCAAGTTAATTATAACACCCAAACAAACAAGTGTCTGCGATACGAAGTTCAAAGACTGATGGTTCAATCCTGTTTTCTGCTCCCCCCTCCCTTCACTCAAAAACACGCAACTCATCCTCCCACGTGTCGTTAAAGAGAGTGTGTCTTCTCACACGCCGCTGCCTCCGGCTCCCACAGCGGCCCCTCAGCTGGGTGGTCCCCACAGGAGCTATTTGTCCAAACAGACCCCCCGTCTGTTTGACAGTTGGCAAAAGGAGAAATAAAATCGAACGCATTAATTGTTTAAACAGAACAGCGCAGTCATCCGCGGGGCCGGCCGCTGTGTTTTCAGAAAGCGAGTGTTGGTTTAGCCCCTGTGCGCTCCAGAGCCGAACAAGCCCAAATTACAGTGCCAACTTTGTTCTGGGCCGCGGCCGCAAACACAATGGACCAAATTTATCAGACTTCTGAAGGTTGTGAGAGTTGATCTGAGGTTCGTTTTTTTGCCTGTTCCGGCCAAATGAATGCAGTATTATGGGTAGATAATCAGTGGCGTTTTTCTGACACGCTTAGTAAACGTGGTGCTGTGATTTGCCATGTGTGCATGTACGTGTCTGTACAGACATTTAAAAAACGCGAACAAATTCTTTCCATCTCTCCATATCCTTTCTCTAATGATCTCTTTTTATGACGCCTGTGACCGATGTGTTTTGTGTCAGGAAATCTGTCCCTGGCCATTTGCTTTTCGTGCACTCGTGCCAAACGAAACCTCCTGTTTTTAATATCACCCCACATAGAAAGTTTATTTTTAAATATGATATTCGCTTTCTTCTGCTACTCAATCAATGCATTGCCATCTGTGTTCACTGAATCTAATAACACTACATGATATAGCAGATAGACGTTTCGTAGTAAGGCATACTTTTGTTTATCTGACATGCCACTGCTTCACTTGGTGAATGGGTTAAATGCAGAGAAAGAATTTCACATTGTTCACACTCTGCCGTGGTGTGTTCATGCGTGACTATAAGGGTTAATAAATTTAAATTTAATTAAATGCCAATATCATTTTGAAGTCAACCCAGTGCTTTGTAATTTGAAAACTAGTGCCACCTTGTGGCCAGTTCCTTTTAAAGGCCATTACGTGTAAAGCTTGATATATTTGCTTCCAGATTATTTGTTGGGCTTGGATTAATACTGTAAATTCTATTGAATATAAGTAATAGTTTTAACATTTAACAGGTGAAGGCATTTCACCTGTTTAGTCCTGACATTTGGCCTGTTCTTTGAAAGCCCTGCTTCATAAATAAATTTCTTAAAGCAGAACGTGATCTTAATTTTGAGTCATTTATAATTTGTTGATATCATTTTACTTTGTTGAGCGAGATCTGATCAGTTTTTTAATCCTAAGTCAGTTTCAGACTCAAAAACTCAAAGACATTCAGGTCGGATCGTGCTCTGTCGCTATTAAGGCGCTGTTAAAGCTGTTCTTTGTATTTCATAGTCGACTGCTTTCTTAGGAAACGACATCGTCATAAATAACACCTGGACATGGATTGAGGCTAGTTCTGGGCTAAACTGTAAAATCAGTGGTAAAATCATTAAGCATTGAAATCTGTTCTAGAGTGAGTTTAATAGTGCCACAGAGAATGTAAAAGGTTTTATTTGATGTCGTTTTCTGCAGAGTGCCGGGAGACATTGATGAGGTAAACGCCCTCAAACTTCAAGTGGACCAGTGGAAAATTCCAGAAAACCTATCTGACCCCAATGTCCCTGGTAAGGACAACATCACCTGCATTAAAAAGTGCCCCCCCACCCCCATTTCTGTTTGTTTGCAGTGGGATTTACTCACAGTCTATATGTGTGTTTGTGCTTTTCTGAGTTCTGTAATTAGTCTGGCTAATTTTTCTTCAGTTGTCTGTCATCATTTATAAAAGACTATTAAACTTTTTCAGTGACGGACAAGCCACAATCACACCTTCTCTCTCTCTGTTCCTCAGCGTCGCTGTTGAAGCTGTGGTACAGGGAGCTGGAGGAACCGGTGATTCCGCAGAGTTTCTATTCGCAGTGCATTAGTCACTACGAGGATCCTGAGGCGGCCATCGGCGTAGTGCAGTCACTACCAGAACTCAACAGACTGGTGCTCTGCTACTTCATCCACTTCTTACAGGTAACACACACACACATATACACACAGCTCCGGAAAAAAACAAGAGACCGCTGCAAAAATGTTCAGAGACTCAAGTTTTATCTTTTATAGCTGCAAGTATTGAACTGAACAGCTTTGCTTTCTTTTTAAAGAACTGCTGACAGTATTTCTCCTCATTTCCAAATAAAAATGTTGTTCTTTAAAAGCATCATTTTAAAGGAAAAGACAAAAAATCTAAATAAGACAAAACGATGCAGCGTTTACAGAACTTGAATAATTCAAAGAAAACAAATCTCTTGTTCACTCTTAAACAAAATGGCATTAATTACCTTTGACGAAGTTCTAGTAGTGTTTTACCATCCAACTGGTCTCATTGCGAGAGGAGAGTGTCGATTACAGCAGTGTTTTTATACTTTTCTTCATTAAATAAGATGTGATTCAAGTGATCACTAATCAGTCCCTCATAAAGCAGAATGAGGTGCTTGTGTAGGAATTGGCATGGAATGGTTGTCACTCATAAAGATGCTGTTTTAAAAATAAACTGCAGTGGGCTCTTACTTTTTCCAGAGCTGTATATCCCTAACAGTTCAAGGAAGTTTTCCTGCTCTGTCCGCTTTATCAAGTGCAGCAGTAGGTCTGGCTGGATTGCTTTCCTGTGATTTCAGATATTAAATTCTGATGTACTCAGACGGCATGCTGCTATTATATTACTTTACTTACAATTCACATCTATACTTATGCTTGGAAGTTTCACATATATACAGTTATGTCGTTTTTCATTAATATTTTGTGCAGAATGATTCAGCGAGAAGTGTCTTTGTTGGAAAAAGTATATGAGCGTCTAGAGTGCTCCGTGTACTGTGGGGATAATAAGAGTCGGGAAGTTCAATCAACTGGAGAATAGTTAAGAGCTGGAGACGCTGCTGTAGTTATAAAACATCAACCCGAGTCTCTCGGGCTCAGAAATAATTATATTAGAAGGGTTTTAAAACAGCATCTGCACGATTAATGAATCCACCATCAGGAAAACCCAGAATAAGGACAGTTGGATGATGTCAGGGGGGAAGCCACCACTCTGTATGTTTTCCAAAGACCACCTGGATGAGCCAAAAGACTGCTGGAAGAATGTTTGAGGAGAAGCAAAATTAAATGAGACACGGGTGGCAGGGTCACGTCTTGGGACTGTTTTCCTGCCACTGATTCCGAACGGTTCGCCATTAGTTAATGATACTATAAATTCTGAACTGTATCAGGAAACTGAATAAGGGAATGTCATTAGAGGAACTGAAAGTCAACAGAAGGCGCATCTCACAGTCAAACAAAAACCTCAACCACTCCAGTCAGACGTTTAAAAATGAAATCCCACAGAAGTGTTACAGCACTGGAGCAGTATTGTAAGTAGGAATGGGCCCGAATTCTTCCAATGTGTGGGACTGATCAACAGTAATAGGAAACAGTTGATATAAGTCATTGCAAACTAAGGGGGTCGCACCAATTACTGAAGGCAGAGATTCACGTTTGTTTTCCAGAAAAGACATTTTGTGAGAACTTTCCAGCACCACTGTAAAAGAAGGCAGCCCAAACCGCTCAAAGAAACACTTGTACCTTGTACCATGTATGCAAAATATGCAGTTTTTTGATTCATGTTCATGCTTTTTTCTTAAATGATTTGCACACACAGCCAGTGTACAGGTAGAACGGGATTAGGATTACTGCCCTGTGAAAAACCACCTGTACAGTGCAAACGTGTGTGAAGTTAGAATATGAAAATAGTCTCATTTGAAATGCATTTTAGTGTAATACTTAGCTAGGTTGCCATTGTTGTAACATTAAGCTGTGAGGCTACTGTTTCATCACATGATCTACTTTAACTAAGCAATCCTGTGACATTTTAGGCTAGACTTGGTACTGAAGTGGATCCGAGGTATTCTTTCTTGTTCCAATAGAAAATCCAGCACACAAATGTTCTTTCCAAATCATGAGCAAACTCCATTTACCTCACACATTCTCTTCTACCCCCTCAGGTCTTTGCCCAGCCGGTGAATGTGAGTAAGACCAAGATGGATGTAAATAATCTGGCCATGGTGATGGCGCCCAACTGCCTGCGCTGCCAGTCCGACGACCCGCGCATCATCTTCGAGAACACGCGCAAGGAGATGTCCTTCCTCCGCATGCTCATCGTGCACCTGGACACCAGCTTCGTCAACGGCCTTATCTGACCTCTCTGCCCCGACGCCTCGCCTCGCCTCGCCCTTCTCAGCCAATCAGCACTCGGTGTCCAGTCTCTCTCACTCTGGGACTTCAGACTGTGGCATCAGTGACAGTAAGCGATAATTAATCTTGTTTGGTTGCCTCCATCCCTCTTAGCTTGGAGAAACGAATGAAAAAGAAGACGCTGATGTCTCAAAGGAAGCTGTGGGAATTTCTGGGTTGGATTTCTTGGCGTGGGCTGCAAGCTTTCGTTTCCATGCAAATGTCGTCTCATTTGGTTATCAGACTTGCCGTTCTTAAACTGGAACCTCCAAACCCGGATCACCAGCAAGTGAAGCCTCAAGCTCATGGCTCAGCGACTCACTGAATACCAGCATCCACGGGAGGTCTCCCCTCAGTCCCATGACCTGAATCTGCTCTGAATCATTTTTAGTAGATCCTCAGCCAGGAAAGAGGCTCCTCGAGGAGGAACTCTCCACAGCACTGTATAGACTATTCAGACTATTTGGACGGACTTTGCAGAATTGTTCTCACTGCAGGCATCATGCTGGAGTGTGATTCTGTAGCAGCCAGACTCTTGAGCACACGAAACCGAAGTGTGCCGAAGGTATGAATGAACAAGAGCATGTTCTTTGGCTCTTTGGATTATTACTACTAATACTGTCTTTTTCAAAAAAGCAGGTTTGGGACACCTTTTGTGGACAATCGTGATCTTTTTTTTTTGTTTTGTTTTCCTCTTACTCTAACAGATTATGCAAGCAATGATTCTCAGATAGTCCGTGTATTTCTCTAATTTAATATGGTATGACTGTGTTAGATATTTAATGGATGCTACGTGAATGCTGTGGAGCACACGAGGGGAGAATGTCGAGCTCCATTTTTGTCTGTAAGGCAGGAGAGGAGCTCAGTGGTGGCCTGCAGAAGTCCATGACTTCATCTGTGTATGTGGTCCCAGATGGTCCATCGCAAGGTCATCCCACTCTGATTTGGAGGGCGAGGCCTGGACGGTGCTTCTAAGCAAAACAACCTCCTCCTGACTGTCCTCTCCAGATGCGAGAGGAACAATCAGACCTTTGATCGGTCAGTCTCGCTATTTTTAGCCTTTAGCGGGACGACAGAAAGGCACACGGTCAATAAAAACTCGCTGTTTATAACTGTTTATAACGCTACAGCATCTAATATGTGAATCCAGAACGTCCAGTAGCATCTCTGGCTCTGTGGAAACCATTTACAAACCTGATCCAAAGTGCGGTAGAAACACAGTCCGTACTTTTACTTCGCTGTCTCCCGACAGCAGTAAACAGAAGTTGGGGGTAAATTTCATATTTGAGATGTTTGGTTACGGGGGCAGGCAGGAGGCTGGCTGCAGCATATTTAGCTCTGTGGTCAGAGATTTGGGGTTTAGCACCCAGCATGGGACTGGAATGCCTCTTGGTTTTGGCATGAGACTCCTAATTTTAAGATGTAGACCTTAAATGAGAGGGTTCCACCCGCCAAAAAAGGTCCAACAAGATTACGTGCTTGTTAAGCCCCTTTTCTAGCATTTCCACAGCCATTCGTCCGGCCCTGCTGGTCCAGGCGGCCCCCTCCCCTGGGGAGAAGAGGCTTGGCTGTATCGGGCCTGTGGTAGAGAGAGACTCTCTGAAAGAAATACTGACTTTACGGATGCACTTCAGGACATTACTTCAGTTCCACAGCTCTGTGGCCAAACAAAACTGAACATTATGGATTATAAGTAGCAAAAGAGTTCGCTCATTGACCATGCAGATTGTTGAGCTGTCACTATCATTTATGTGGTTTATAACAAGAAATCTACGCATTATTTTGGGCATTAATTGAGTAATCTTTTAGAAGTTAAACAATATATAATCAAACAAAACCATCATTCATGTAAAGCCTTTCAGAGATTCCAGAATACTAAACTGAATGCCTTTAAAAAGATTTTAATAAACACAGTAGCAGATAACATGCATATAAATGGGTGTGAGGTGCAAAAAAAAAAAAAAGCGCCTAGAAGTAGATTTTTAAAAAATGCATGATCATCATGCAGACTGCCAGCTAATCACTGCTGAGTCAGTAAAAGAGGAAGGACATTATAACTGGTTTTTAAAATCCAGGAGTTAAGTTTCATTGATGAAGTATGACAGCCCTGGTGGACGTGTATATCCTGTAGCTCTGACCGGCAGGATTGGGTCTTAAATGTCTGCGGGGCCTGAGAAAATGCTTTTGGGTTCATCAGGAATCCTCATACAGGAGAAAGCAGGTCCATCCCACTCGAGGTCTCCTCCTGCGCTGTATATATCCGACTGTGTGTGAGTAACGGTGCTCTCCATGTCTTGCTATAAACTCGCCTTTTCTGATTCATCACTCTAGTGACAATAAAATTATCACAATTTTATTGTAACAATGAAACGTCAATTTCTCAGTCGGTTTAGGTTGTCTTATTTTGTTTTAAAAATAATCCTTCCTTTCTGTTTTGACGATTGTGAAAGGAATACAGTTAAACATCAACTGTGTGTGTTGTTGACAAAACCCCCTTCACTCCCCTCCCCTCCCCTCCCCTGCTGTTTTGCACTTACCTTTGAAACCCCCCCCACCCCTATCCTTCCAAAATCTGTGGGTGTTCTTACAGGGACAGACGATTCAAACTGTAAATGCTCCTTTAAGGTTTTTTTCTTTCTTTCTTTCTTTTATCTGGCGCAGCAGCACAGTTGCTCAAATTTTGCCCAAGAGCACAAAATCTGTGAACAGGTTAGAAAATCATGGATGATGTGCAGCTGAATTACCATCATTTCGTAAAGGAAGAATAAAGTTTGTAAATTTGCTAAATTGTACAGAAAGTGTCCCGAGTCTCCTTGTTTTTTTGTTTTTTTTTCCCCTCAGGTTCTCAGAACAGTCAACATGCATTTACAGGCGGTCCAAATCCCTCGTTTTTCCAGAGACTGCAACTCTGTGTCAGAAAGGGAAAGTTCTCTCTCTACACTTCAGCCACTGAAAACACTCACTCAAAATCACATTTAGTCCCTGTCTGGCTTCCGTTCAAAAACCTATGCAGGGGGTCCTCGAGGAGTTACGAGGGTCTCGACATGCAACGTTTCGAGTTTACGACGCTCACGTGGGCGAACTAGTTTAGTGGCACGTGGCGGAAGATACGCAGAATACGCAGCAACGCGCCGTTTGTGTTGCTTTGCTTGGCAACTTTTCGGGCTTTATCAGGGCTTTACACTCATTTTTTCTATTACTACAGTACAGTGAGCAAGTACAGTATATTTATGTTCTTTTCCTTTTTCTGTGGCTTAGTTGTGTTTTTAAGATCGGTTATTTTACCACTGTGTTATGATCGGTTATTAACTTGTGTTTCAACTCACACCAAAATTCGGGTTACATCACTGTCTTTGGAACGGATCTCCGTCGTCACTCGAGGACCCCCTGTGTATTTTTTCAGTGGAGGACAAAGAAAAAGGAGTAAAAAGGAGAGATACTCTTGATAACCACTGAACATCACTCAGCAGAAACTGTAAGTGCTCTGTTAAAGCACTAAGCCACAAATGGCCTTGTGTCACGGCAGTTTTACCACAAACAAGTGCGTTCTAAGACGTGACATGAAGCTGAGAAAAGTTGCCAGCCTCACTTCAAATAAAACTGGGTTCCTACTTAGATTTTGTAGTTTACTCTGTAGTCTGTGTTAACAGTAGTCAAACAGTCTGGGCTCAGCAAGTTAATGCAAAATTCAGGTGTACTAAACTGCTCATAGGTGTTCGTATGTCAAATACAGCTGGACATTAAGGAGAGGGTTTTAGTGAAAGGGGCGCTCTAATTAGTTTGATTTATCTTGCATAAAGTAGAGGATTAAACATTAAGGCAGTAGCCTGAGGATAAGCTTTTGGGTTCATCAGGAATCCTCTCATCAGGTACATCCTCTACATGTATGTGTATACAGACATGGACAAAAATAAGAGATTGCATCATTTGTTTTTCTGGTTATTGCTTTTGTAATGTGTGGGAGTGTGTCTGTGTAAAATGTGCATGTTTTATACACGAAAAAATCCAAAAAAAAAAAATGTTTGGAGAAATTTTAAAAATACAAATAAATATTTTATTATACCTTGGAAATGTTAAACTACACTCTTACATTATTTTACACCTGCAGCAATTAAAACAGTGATGTTAAGAGCAGAGTGTGTGTGTGTGTGTGTGTGTGTGTGTGTGTGTGTG
>JBBPCX010069580.1:0-11249 GCA_037974365.1 Hydrocynus forskahlii | reverse complement strand
GAGAGAGAGAGAGAGAGAGAAAGAGAGGGAGTGGGAGAGACTGAAGAGTGAGTCAAGGAGTCAGTCAGGTCTGTGTTTAGTTTGTAAATTAGAGGCGGCCACTCGTCCAGACCAGACTCGGACTGATCTGTGTGTTCTTTCCCAGAGAACTGATAACAGACATCTTTAAAGGGCTGATCCCACATAAATCCAAACATTCCCTAAGTTACATCTTGAATATAAACACAAAAACAACAGATTTACATACAACTCCTGAATCAGCCTACCACAGTTTAGCCCTGCCCATTCTATTTGAATGTGGTACAGCACAAGACAGCCAATCAGTGAAAACTCAAATAACCTGAGTCCATTATTTTATTATTATTATTATTATTATTATTGTTGTTGTTGTTGTTGTTGTTGTTATGCAGTTACTACATTTTTTAGCAATTCTTCCATCACCAGAAATCACAATTTGATGATGAAGAGGAAGAAAACTACAACAGCAACAACAATAACAACAATCTGTTACAGTTGGGGGTGCTCGGGGAGTGAAGCGAGGCACGGTGCAGGTTCCATAGATGGTATTTATTGACACGGACTCTAAGACAGGACTTTAGGTGGTACGAGGACCATAAACTGAAAAGACATATAACATAGAGGATACACAAGGAACAGGTAAACGTGCAGAAGACATCGAGGGAGTGTGAGGGTTGACCAGCAACCAGAACACGAAGCACTCAAACTTAAATACACAGAAGACTTAGAACTAAACCAATCACAGAGCATAATAATTTAACAGAAACCCAAAACAGCTGACAATGTGAGACACGACACAACATACTCACACCAAAATAAGAGTCCCCAAACAGTGCTAAATACAAAACAACAATAGCGGCCGCAAGTGGCCGCCGGACCGGACATCACACAAACTTTATTTATAATTCAAAATATATGAAGCAGAAGAAGAAGAAGAAGAAAAAGAAACATGAATATCAACAGCAACAAAATAACAACGATAAAAACAACTAATAATAATAATAATAATGATAATAAAATAATAATAATTCCTGGAATAATCCACACAGGCCACTTTAATGAATCTATCTACTATTTAAATTTGGCTGAATATTAGAATGACCGATAAGATAGTTATTGCCAAATTGGCTCTGTGCACTTGAGTCTGAGCTGTTTTTTTATTCAGTGTGTTACACAGTGAAGACTATTTAATATATCAATAAATATTTAACCTCATAAAAAGGAGAAAGACTTTCAGCCCCAGTTGGACGACGAACTATAAATATGTGGGGGCTGTGTGGAGGTGAGCCTGGGACCCCTTTCCTGAGGGATCAAGAGAGGGCATGACTGCTGAATTATAACCCAAATGGATTTTAAGAGCAAAAAAATGCAAGAGAAATGTAAGACATGGGCTTTTAAAAGCTTTAAAAGGGGACTGAAAGTGTTCTATTTTGGACCCTGAAGTATCCGGGGGTCCTGCTAGGTCAAGTACCTTGCTCCCTCATTGACCTTTGACCTCTGATGCAAGGAACTACAAGGACAGCCTTTTGTAAAAGTCAAAATGCTTCACATCCATCAGACTGATGGGGTGTCAACAAGCACTTTCTTCTTTTCAGTCATAGACACACACACACACAAACACTGATTCAGCCTGGCAGATTAAGATGGTGAAGCCCCGGACATGAAGGAAAAGAGATGTTGCCTGAAACCCTGCAGCTGTCCCCACATTCCAGCAGCGCCGGAGATAATGCCTCTTAACCAGGCACGCCGCTAACCACCGGCCTTCCACGCACACAGGAAAGCAATCACAAAAACAATTATTCACCGGGAAATGATAAAGCAGGCAATTTCATGCCCTGCTGCATGAGTGTCGGGCACTAGTCGAGCTGATTGGAGAATCACAGCTGTACATCGACTTTGTTCACACACCTGAGCATCACTGACCTCGTGAACATCCTCGACCACCTGAACACCCCTGACGACACATACATCTTCCACCACTGACCACCAGAACATTCCTGACTACCTGAGCATCACCAACCTCCTGAGCTTCCCAGTCCTCCTGAACATCCACTACCACCCTGACTACGTGAGCATTCCCAACTTTGTTAACATCCTTGACCACCGGAACATGTCATACCACCTGAGCATCCCCAACCACCCGAACATTCCCGACCATCCAGGGATCCCAACTGCATAAGCATTCCCAGTCACTTTACATCCTCGATCACATAAACACCCCCAATCATCGGAGCATCCCTTACCTCCTGAGCATCTCTGACCTCCTGAATATCCCCAACTACCTGAACATCCCTGCCCACCTAAGCATCCGATGATCACCCAGGCATCCCTGACTGCCTAAGGATCCCTGACCACCTCAACATCCCCAACCACCTCAACATCCCCAACCACCTGAGCATCTGTTCCCTCCTGAGCATCCCCAACCACCTGAGCATCCCCAACCACCTGAGCATCCCCAACCACCTGAGCATCCCCAACCACCTGAGCATCCCCAACCACCTGAGCATCCGTTACCTCCTGAGCATCCCTGACCTCCTGAGCATCCCCGACCATTTTGCACTTCCACACGCAGGACCAGCTGCTAGCATGTTAGAGTCCTTGTGAATCTACATGCTTAAAACCATGAAGCTCTGAATGCTAAACAGGTTTTACGTTTCCTAAATAAATTGGGCACATTTTAATTATTTATCCTTCTTATGTTTGTTTAAGATAAGCATTATTTGCATATTTTAACAGACAAAAATGTGGCGGTCTAACCAGTGGGTGTGGGTCAGAAAGTCTAACCAGAGGGTGTGGCTTTGATGATCTAACTAGTGAGTGTACGTCAGATGGCCTAACCAGTGAGTGTCAGGTGGTGAACGGCAGCAGCTCTATGACAGGACTCTGGTGGAGTCGCTAGTGAAATGCTGCACACAAACTTGGATATCTGTTCATAGGTCTGTTACAAGCTCCACCTGCAACACGGAACCACCTTTACATGCTTCAGACATCTGTGTTTTATCTAAAACCCCCAAAACATGTTCATGAAGCCCATGGAGGTGCTGAACGTTGTCCTTTGATTTATTTTTTGACTGCATTTTGATGTTATGAAGGAATGAAGCTCTAATAGTCATGGGTTGTTCTATCTACACTATATACATAAATATGGGAGGCGTCTTTACAGTTTGTTATTGCCTGTGTATTCCACAAAACAAAAAAATGTGGTATTGCACAGTAGATGAATGATTGATAGCTCTTCTTTAACACGAGATGATTGAGTCTGCTGAAAAGAAAAGGGAAAAAAATAGAATTATGCCAGCTCACAGGGAATAAACACATGGGAATGAATTCCCTCACAGATGCAAAACAGACTGTTTAGATGGTGTTCAGGGCGACAGTATGTAGGTCTTCTCATGTTGTTTGTGCGTCTGCAAGGACAAGGGAAACACTCTATCCGTTACAAGGAGCCTTTACAGCACCATTAGCACGAGGAGACTTCACAGGGCATCGTAAACATCTCCGAAATCTCACCGCTTTTGTCTTTTCACAGCAGGCTGTTGTTGTACATGTTTTCTCTGAACCACTGATATACCCTCGCTGTTATTTTTATTGTTTCAAGGTGAACAGGTGTAGATGTAAACAAGTCATTCAGTGTGGGAGACTAGTGCACAACGGAGGTGAATGGGACCAGATGTCTGCCTCTAAAAGCAACTCACAGAAAGTTATTCCATCAAATGGTTATGGTTGCGCCTCCTGAAGCCTGAGAAGCCTGAGTCTCCATTTGTTAAAATTGACAGTCCAGCCTGAGTCCAACTTAACCAAACCCAGATCTGACTGAACTGAGCTCAAGTCCTGAATCAAGACTGAATCAAACCCGAATTCAGCTGAACTGAGTTCAACTGATTCGAGCCCCATTGAACTGAGTCCAAGTTCGGCTGCACCGCACCTGCAGCGAGCCTAAGTCCAATTTAATCAAGAACATGTGCAACTGATCCAAGCCTGAGCCTGAGTGAACCATGCCCAAATCCAACCAAACCAAGCCCCAGTCCAACTGAACTGTTCAATAAGGAGTGTTTCCACTAGTCAAATGAACTGGATTTTGGGGAGTCATACATACTCAGGATGGTACATTAAGACGTTGAGACTTTCGGCTGGTGTGTGTTTTAAACTATGGACCTCTGAGAAATGAAGTTCTCAGATATTTCAACGAATCTGGAGTGCTGTGTTGTGAGTGTTCCTGCAGTGGCCCCCCCACAGGTGGTTACGTAGGTGGCAGGTGATTTTTCTGCCAGTTTGTTTGCGATTAGTCACCGTCCTCGCCTTTTCTGGACATAAATCCACCCAGCATCCCATCACCTCCCCGCTTTACCACTCTTAACACCCCCCTTCAAAAAATAACAGAGCCATCTCAGACTTCTTCGCACATCTCTTCCTCTTCTCCTTTACACATTCTATTTTTTCTCCATCCTCTCCTCTCTCTCCCTGGCCGTAGATTTAAATTACCTAAATGACTAATGGCTCCTGTTAGAGATGCATGAGTTGACGCCGCTGAAGGGAAGCGGGCAGTGGCTTAATAAACAGCCCGATAGGATGCAGTAAATTCTGACCGCAGCTTTTTCCTTTTACTCACACAACTTGTTACAGGTGTTTGGCCCTAACCAGACACATCTGGATGGCTTCCCCGAGTGAAAGCTGTTCCAGGCCTGTTTGCTTGTAAAGGTAAATACAGCAGTGCCGATTCACTGGAAGGGTTTTGGACACCGATCAAATCTGAACAAGGCAGAGCTCGTTATTTCCCGCCGCTTTTACCCAGGTTTGTGTTTGTATTTGTGCAGTTCTGGATCAGGGTCAGAGCCGCTGTAGCAAATGTAATAAGTGGACTCGTGTTAAACAGTAAATAGGGTTTTCAGCCAAAATGAAAAAGATACATGAGCGCAAGCCCAGATATTGCTGCGGATGTTTCTGTATTGATTTTTCAAAACAGAGAAACTCACACTGGATATTACACTCTGATATCAGACACTACAGTACATTAGTTTGTGCTTTATTAAGATGGTAAAAAAATATAAAACAGTTGTGCTGCGTGACAGTTTATTTATTTGTTTGCATGTTTATTTTTTTTAAAAAGCTAACACTGGAGAATAGTTTGAAGCAAAAGAACAGATGCCGAATGACTAACCTCTACTGCTAGGCCTACAACAACCAGCGTTTTGTGTTAAATACCATCAAGTACCGCTAGTCCTTCTGTAACCAGTGTGTATTGTGAAATACCACCGAGCACTGGTAAACCTTTTCCAAGCAGTGCATAGTTTTAAATACCATGCAAAACTGCTGGCTCTATTATATCCGATGTGTATTGTAAATTATCACCTAAAACTGCTAGACCTGCTAAAACTGCTTGTGTGTATTCTTAAGTACCATTAGGTCATGCTAGTCCTTCTGTATCCAGTGTGTATTGTAAAAATCACTGAGGACTGCTGTCCCTCTGTATTCGTTGTAAATTTTTAAAATACTGTAGAATACTGCTAGTCCTATTAAATAGTGAGTATTGTAAAATGACATAAAACACTGGTAGTCCTTCTGTATCCAGTGTGTATTGTTAAAAGCCATAACTGCTGCTAGTTTATCTGTAACCTGTATGTATTGTTAAATTCTTTTTAAAACTGCTAGTGCATGTTGTTAAAAATCAATAAGTCCTGCTTGTGCTTTAAAATCCAGAATGGATTTCAAAACACCATCAAACACCACTCAATCTTTCATATCCAGTGCGTATTTTTTAAAGCTATTGAACATCAGCTGGCAGGCTGTAGATACTCCATTTATTTTGTTATAGTAGCAAAGCTAAACATGAAGAATCCACACTGTCATGGGTAGTTAGCTTCCCCAGAAGAGTTCCTCAGAGTTCTTCAGCGTTCACGTGGCAGATGTGATGTCACTGAGATATCCGGAGTTTTTCCAGTCCACAAAGACTCAAAGAGACCGAGGCCGCTTGAAATGAAACAAATTCAATCCTTGAGGTTTTCAGAAGTTTTAATTAGAGGGTGCACCCTCGCTAGCACACACGGACACACACACACACACACACACAATAAATAAACCCCGGATTGCTCTCAGATGGCACTAAAAACACTACACTGTCCAGAGGAATCTCACAGACATGAAGTTCAGAATAAAAGTACTGAAAGCAATTTCTTAAAACGCTCTGAAGCAGAACTGACACTGTGTTTAATGTGAAGCGAAAGCTGCATGAGACTCGGACTCTTTGGACGGAGAGCAAAGCTTTGAAACTGAATCGGAGACTCTGCTGTAATCAGACGGAACAGCCAGGCTGGTTTCATATGTCAGGAAAAATGTGTTTTTGTTTCCCATGAAAACTACCACCTGTAGATCCCGTCAGATTTTCTCTTTTCTATTTTTAGATGTTTGTAGGACAGACACCATCATTAAAGCCACGGGCAGGTGAAGAGAATAACACTGATTGTCTTGTTACAATGGCACCTGTCAAGGGCCGGGATACATCTGGCAGTGAGTAAACCGTCGGGTCTGGGTAAGCAAAAGGATCTGAGATACTTTGACAGGAACCAAATGATCAGAACATCTTCAACACAACAGGGTGACTCCCGGTGTGCAGTGCTCCAAGGAAGGAGAACTGGAGAACCAGCGCCAGGGTCCCGGGCAGTGTTGTGCGTTCATTGAACACATTCCTGTTTTTTGTGAACGCTGAACTGAATGAATCAGTTTACAAATGATGAACGGGGACGTGAGTGACGTTCACTCTCGCGAGACTGAACGCAGCTCACGTTTTACATTTGCTCGTTACAGGCCAGCATGGTTGGGGCTTCGAGTTCAGACTCTTCTTCAGAAGCAGTTTGTTTAAACATTTGAGTCGTTTTTTGAAGAAATCGGTGTAGATTTAGAGGGAAAACCACTCGTTTTGTTTACTTTTAGTTCTGCTCTTTTCCGAGCACTTTAAAAGATTTCGTCTGAATGTTGCATTTTAGGCCGACACGGTTTGTTTACATTTTGTGTTAATATTGCCTGAGTAAAATTTCCATACACTTTATACCTGCACCTGGTTTTTTTCACTTTCAGCATAACATGATGCGTTGCTTAAGTGGTAAGATCTATTCTCAACCTCAGAATTGGTTTTTAATGTAACTTATGTCTGTGATTGTTCAGTGGTATGACAGATAGAAGGAGAAGATTGAAGGACGTTGAATTGAATATGTAAAAAAAAAAAAAAAAACTAACACGTGATATTAAAAAAAAAAAAATCTATCGAATGAACTTGAACTTTTTTTAGCTGTGAACTTGGTTCAAAATTAAAAGTCAAGGCTTTGACTCGGCCTCCAAATTCCGTAACTGAGTGATAATTTGTAAAATGATGAAAGATAAGATGGCCTTGTTTTGACAGATGGAGCAGAAGTCAACATCAAAGCAAGGTCAAAGCTTGATAATATGTTTGAGTGAAGATAAAATAATGACAGTGTGTTACATGTTGTTTTTCATGAGAAATTGATTAAGAAATAGATTTAACTAATTAAATAAATAATGTGTGTCTGTGTGTGTGAAGGTGTTGGTGTGTTGAAGGGGTATTTGTGTGAGTGTGAGGTGTCTGGAAGGGGTGTGTGTGAGGGTGGGGTGTGTGGAAGAGGTGCGTGTGTGTGTGTGTGTGTGTGTGTGTGTGTGTGTGAGGGTGGGGGGGAGTAAACTGTACCACTGACTATTTTGATGCGAAGCAGACATAAAGGAGCCATAAATAAATGAACTCCTGGAACAGACTTACTTTAATTTTTTTTTTTCTTATTTTAATACTAGCTTGTGTGTGAGCTGAAGATTTCCAAATATGTATGTTTATGAATTTTTACATTGACAAAGAAATTTCTAACAGATTTTGTGTCCCAATCAATTAAAATCAATTAAAATCAATTAAAATATTTATTGATTTTTTTTTTTTTTATCAAAAAAGGGAAATGAGACACTTGCACATATTGTTTAAAACTTTAAATATAGGAAAAGAAACAATAATGTAGAAATGGGAAAAATACCCTCAGGGTTCTAAGGGTTAATTCAGTAGCGTGTGATATGAAGTCGTAAAACACTTCGTAAAAGTGTTTTAGCTTGTTGATTTTTCAGCAGATCAGGAATAGAGGAATTGAATACGTGTCTTTGATGGTTGAGCCTGAGCTTGGACCGCACCAGGCGCTCCATCGTTAATCCCCGCTGACCGCTGAGGGCGGCTGAAAGGGAGTGGAGGCTGGAGTTTGTAGTGCATTTGGTTCTGAGGTTTTTCTGCGGACTGAAAGAGGAGCCGGTCCTCCTCAAAGCGAGCCTGGGGCCGCCCTCCTGGACGCCAACCACAAATTGTTTTTTATTAAAGCCTGTAAATCTATTTCAGGCACCGTGTACCACGGTCCCGGCCCAGCACGGGCTCAGCCGCCGGGCCTCTTAAAGGGACAGTTCGGCAAAATTTCCCATTTACACATTTTTCCCTGTGGCAAAACATGTAGTTGTTAAACTTAGACGTGTTTATAATCTGACGCTTCTTCAGTTTCAGCGCTGGCGCTTTGAGGCTAATGTAGATAACAAACAGTGGGAGTATTTTTCAATCCTCCATTTGTCCTGTATAAACTTGTATTTATAAAAACGAGTTTCAACATGACTATTAGAGCTTCAGTTCGGACCATAAATGTCAAAACAAGAAAAACCACCTCTGCGAGATCTCTAGCAGTGAGTTAGAACCGAGCTAATAGCACTGTAAATGAGCATTTTGTGGGTTCTAGATTAAACACAGATGTCTGAAGCATGTACAAGTGGTTCTGTTTTGTGGGTGGAACTTGTGACAGACATCTGAACAGATATGTGAATTTGCATGCAGCATTTCTACAGCGACTCTTTCAGTAAAGAGTCCTGGAATAGAGCTGCTGCTGTTCACCACCTGACACACACACACACACACGCACACACACACACACACACACACTGGTTAAACCATCTAACACACTCTGGTTAGACCATCTAACACACACACACACACACTGGTTAGACCATCTAACACACACACACTAGTCAGACCATCTGACACACACACTCTGGTTAGACTGCCACTCCAATTCACAGTCCGTGAAGGATCTAGAACCTCCAGAAGACAACATTTCTGCTAATCATTGCTGTTAATTTAATTTTTAGCTATGTGCACATACTTTAGTACACTTTTATGAGAAATAGTGAGTCTCACAGGGTCACAAACTGCATGAGTGAGCCTATCCGAAATTACTGCACACCTCCACACACTTTGAGGTGAGTGTGGTCATTTAGGAAGTATTCTGAAGACAGGAACATTCCAAATAAGATCTAGCCTATTTCTTAACTGAACTCAGTTAAACATCAATCTGAGATTTGGATCATTTTCTCCCACTTCTAAAATTTAGCTCCTGAGAAAGAGCTTCCTCTGATCTCAGCCCAATCCCAGTTTAAGATCTTCAAATGAAATTTCTTTTCTCTCACTGCTTGGATCTTTATTCAGTTCAGATCATCAGATCTTCAGATCAGCCAGAAGATCCAAAAGAAAACTGGGTTTCTTATAAATGATACTGTACTACATCTGAAATTTGTCTTAGTGATCGAATTCAAGTCTCACCTTCCAAAGTCGAACAGTTTTGATCCATAATGTTGTTAAAGAGAAGAAACTGAGAACCGCTGAGAACAGCAGGAGAACTTCTGTCCTTTTCTTTTGCTCCTTATTTCTCCTAAAGTGGGGTTTAGGAGAAACCAGTCAGACTCAATAATCTACAGATAAGAAGGTGATTTATTCCTGGTCAGATAATGAAAACTGTAGTAAATCTTTTGGATAGTTCTAACTGATGAGGAACGAGCTTCCAAGTGCTTTAGTGCTAGAAGTTTTGACGCCCAGCACTACATTTAGGGTAAAGAGGGGAAAATGCTTTTTTAGCCGAACTGTTTACTTAAAACGCTCCTTCTGCCTCACACCTCTCGCCACATTCAGCCACGTCTAACCCTCTATTCACGCTTTAGGGCTGGTTAATTGGTTCAGCGCTGAGCTGTTAGAGGCAATTACTCTATAAAAGTGAACGAGGAGGGTGTGCTATAAACGAAAGCGTCCTAATCCGGCAGAACCACTAGATTGATACCAGACTTGAAAACAGACGCACGTGGGAGCAATTAGTCTGGTAATGGGTTTATTATTAGAGCCAAAAAGAGCCGAAGCAAAACCCCGGCGAGGGCTTAAGAAAGGAGACAGCGGCCCTTCAAGGTAGATCATGTTTACAGGGCTTATGGAGCTTTATGAAAATACGCGCTCATAACTCCCCGCTTAAAGAAAATAATCGCCCTCGCGTCCCTCAGCCAGAGCAACCCCCGCAAACGGGGCCAAACTTTTCGCAAAGTCTTGACGTCGCCGGGTTTTGGATTTATTTCGTTAGGGTTCGCCGTGGAAGTGCGGAGAAATTAACGGAGCGAAATGCAGCAGCGGGCGATGGAAACCGGCCTCTAAAATGCAGAGTGATGCTCCCCGAACCGGCACTTCGATGCAAATGGAAATTAATAAATCCGAAGAGTCGCTCAAACTCGCCTGCGAGCCACGAAGAAAGCAGAGAAAACAAATAAAAGTGTTAAATAAAGGCGCTGGAAATTTGCCAAACGAGAGAGATGTGAGGTAATGAGGCTCTTGTACACTCAGGAGTGTTCAGGGTAACATTACACTGACTGAGTGCAGCGTGCGTGTGTGTGTGTGTGTGTGTGTGTGTGTGTGTGTGTGTATGCAAACTGCAGAACAATATCAGAATACATTTGGGAACTGAATAGAGTCGCCTGGGTAAATAGAGCTGAACAGAGCAGAAACAATAGCTGAGAGATAACTGGTGTAGAAAAGAGCCAAATAGAGCTGAACAAAACTCAGAACTGACTAAAATAGAACTGAACGCAATGGAATAGAGTTTTGTAGACTCAAACTGAACTAAATAGAGCTGACAGAACCCAAGCAGAGCTGCATAGAGGCGGACAGAACAGGACAGAGCTAAATAGAGCTATATAGAGTTGAGTAGTTGTAAATAGAGGCAAACTGAACTGAGTTGAATAGAGCTGAACTGAACAGAGCTCAGCATAGGTGAACTGGAGTGTATAGAGCTAAACAGAGTTGAATAGAGGTGAACTGGAGTGTATAGAGCTAAACAGAGTTGAATAGAGGTGAACTGGAGTGTATAGAGCTAAACAGAGTTGAATAGAGGTGAACT
>JBBPCX010069579.1:0-11250 GCA_037974365.1 Hydrocynus forskahlii | reverse complement strand
TTATAATTGGTTGTGATTGTATTTATAATTTGGCTTCCCCATCCCCCCCACTTTTGGAAAGCTTGATACGCCCCTGACAGCCAGAGTGGCATCATCTATTTCTCCAACTACTGGAGCTGTCAATCTGTAATCAAAACAAAACAAAACATTACTTTGGTTAACATTAGTCTAACAGAGGGGCTTGGCTTACATTATACCTAGATTATAAAACTACTTATTATTTAAACAATATTAGCAATGTATTCTTTCTGCTAAACTCACAGTACAACAGTACGCTGAAAAAGTAATTAATCCTGTTCATGCCAGATTTTTTTTCTCTTGCAGTTGTTTTCACATGCAATTAAATTGGGATTTATAATCATTTTAACCCTAAGTTCTCTATATCATCAAATTGTAAACTTGTAGTTGCTACAATTCCCTGTAACAATGGTATACTGGATGTTTGTGGTAGTTACTGTATTGTCATGTAGATAAAATTCTACTACTGTAATACAAATTGAATGTATAAATGTTACACAGCATACAGTACATCAGGCCTATTCAGCTAGCGACCCGCTGGCCGTTCTGCCCTTTTGAAATTTTTTATGGCCCACAAGACTGCCACTAAATCACAGCATGTGATTTGTGTGATATAATAAAATAATGAGTTATCTGCTGTGTTCTATACAATTGGCCAATCCAAGCACAGAAGTTGCCATGCTATTGGCCAATCGCATCCCAAAGAGGTGGGATTTGTCAGAAAATGAGATTGTTAAAAGAGCGTAAAAGGCTGAGCGTAAAAGGCTGGCAGAAACGGAAGATGGAAGAGAACCATTAGGCTGCCGAAAACAGGTGGGGGCATTAAAAAGGTCTGTTTATCCTCTGAAGAACTTGATGTTTAGAAACAATGGTGTCTGTGCTTTAACCTGAGACGAAAAGAAAATCCAGTCACACACACAGTGAGGGGAAAACCTTTGTAGTCTTAGCTCGGTGATGCATCTACTCTAACGACTTTAACGGTCAGAACCGGAAGCCATTAAAATGGCTATTTTTGACAGTTGAAGCGGCACTGTCATAAAGTCCATAAACAAAAAAGACGAAGATAAGTCTAAGCCATCTGCGACGCTCACTTCACAGGAGGGGTAGGGGCTGCTGCGGGCCCTAAATGTGTTGAATGTAGCAAAATATAAATATAGACCTTGGTTAAAAAGCTCCTTATATTAAAGTTAAAGAAAATGGATGTGTCATTCGTCCATACTAATATAATATCTATTATCATTAAGAGTAATTTTTTAGCTATTAGTTGACAAATTTTCTGTGGCCCCCGAACCCCCAGTGATTTTCATATTCGGCCCACTTGCCATTGAAGTTGAAAAGCCCTGCAGTACATAATGCAGTACTGTGTTAGAATTTGTGACATTTGATGTACATTTAATGAACTGGCAATTTTATTCTCGTAAAATTTTGTAGAATTAAGTATTGTCTAAAGCTATGATACTGAATTTCCCATAATGTTCCAAAACAATACATTACAACACATTATAAACCACTGAATGTAAAAGAGTGTTTTTTTTATATTTTGTGTATTAATTCCTTAGTTCAGTCTAACAAGACAGCACACGCACTGGATATATAAAAGTGAGATTTACATGTACAACAAATGTACAACAACGTATTTGAGGCTTTGACAGTACTATTCAAAATAAATACATTGCAATGTGTTGTGGCTTACACAATCCTGCTGCATTTTCTGAATATTCTCCATAATAATACCTCTGTTCTGAAGAAAGACTATCATCTTGTGGGAGAGGGGTATTTGAAGATGTAGCCATAGCTGGTCCTGTGCAAATGTAGGAAAAAGAATCTATGTGAATTTTTGTTGGAACAAAACATACATCTGTACCTTCATTTTAATGTAAGCAACAATAACGGCCAAGAATGTGATGACATTCAATTGCTATGAAAGCCTAAATACAACTACTGTAAATGTAAAAATTTATGTTTTACATACTGACTGCATTATCATTCGGAAGTCAAACTAAATATGCTCTCTGCGCAACAAAAAACAATGAATGCACAACTGATAATCAAAAAGCACCATTTCCAAAACTATAACATTTTCAATTGCTTGGATAAGATAATTAGTTTACATATCGTCAGGACAAGACTAAAACTGGCTTGTCTGTCACTACTGAAGCACTGCATGGCTGTTATTGGTTGAACTGGTTGAGGGACATGTGCAGATGGAATTCCAACTATACAGATTCTAATGCACTCTAAAAAAACAAGGCACAGGACTGAACTTTTCTTTGTCACTCCAGCTGTACCTTAAAATGTACTACTTCTAACCTTTCGTGCCTTTAAAGGTTTACAGTTAGCTTCTTAAGGACTATCTCTACCTTTCAGACCTGAGGTACAGAGACCTACAAGTGGGAAATTTGCAGGTTTCAAGATAGCAAAGAAAGAAAATTACATTCCTGCACCTCCAAACCAAAAACCGAGCAATAAATATACATAAACAGTGAATGGCATCATGGCTTCATTGCAAACTGGATCACTTGGGATTTATTCAGTGATTCTCTCAACTACAAGGTTGTCAACTTTTCCAAAAACCTTCAATTGAGATTTTGGGGTGTGTGGCCGATGTCAGGAGCGTTGAGCGGGGGGGGGTTAGGGGGCGGATTGGGTGGTGTGCTTCTTCAGCTGCCAACGGTGTGTGTGTGGGGAGGTGTAAAAACAGCTTAACAAATTTAGAGGTGTCATTTTTTCATTATTTAGCGTAATGTTCACACAATTTTCACAAATTTAAAATTGTATGTTTTGGTACATTTTCTTGCTGCGTAAATGTTAATTGTTAAATCTAAATGTTAAATCTAAATCTAAATGTTAAATCTTAAATCTAAATGTTAAATGTATATCTAAATGTTAAATCTGAATCTAAATGTTAAATCTAAATCTTAAATCTGAATCTAAATGTTAAATCTAAATCTTAAATCTAAATGTTGCTTTTACAAACGGCGAGAGATATGCTAATTGGCCACACCCCGTGATTACAATTGGCTGTTACTTATCAGGGGGCTGGACTGCGTGCTGTGATCTCCCCTCACCAACATGGAGGATTTGCCTTAAATGATCTTAAATATAAATGTTAAATATGAAAAATATATCTCGCTCTCTAAAAGTGTAACTTCACAGTTAGATAGGGCTCGATGAGACCTTTCCAACGACCCCTCGTTGAACATAATAGCCCCTCGCGATCCGGAGTTATTCACTGAAAACCGTTCAACTCGCCTGGGTGTCCCATTACTTTTGTCCGAGGTGAACGGTTTTCGGCTAATAACTATATTATGGCAAACGAGGGGTCATTGAAAAGGTGTCACCGAGCCCTATCTAACTGTGAAGTTTCACAGTTAGAGTGCTCGATATATTTTTCAGATTTAACATTTAGATTTAAGATGATTTAAGGCAAATCCTCCATGTTCGTGAGGGGTGCTGCTGCTTCTTCATTTGCCGACGACTGCTGCATCACTAGGTGCGCCACCTACCATAGAGGAGCGTGCACAATGGGCGGCCTAGATCCGACAGAGAAACTAGATTTTCAGCATGACCAATCGGAGGTAAGCGTGAGAGTGTGAGATGACAGTCTGATGCGTGTGTCTCATGCTCAGTGCATGAGAGCTGGCAACCCTGCAACTATTCCTTTCACAGTGACAGTACATAACACAATGAAACATGTACCACCGATTTGTACTACAATAACTGATGGTTGTATGAACAACTAAAATAACAACTACTGGTATCTTTTAAGTCAGTGATCTAAATAAATGTCCCCATGCTTTTAAAAAATATGAATGCAAATAAAGAGTTTTATGTCTAGTGTTCTGAAAATGACAAAGTTCTGAAACTACTGTTGTTAAGTGATTTCAAAAATTATTTTGTTAAGCACACTTAACAAGGTCTTTAAGTGAAATGTCCGTGCAAAATGTATCTTAATCAAAATACTAGTCATGGTGTGCGTGTAGTCTTTGTAACATAGCCAAAGACTATCCTACCCTCTTTGGTACTAGCCAAGGTCTGGATATTTGTTTACGTGCTCCATGTTGAATCATTACTGTAGGCTATTTTTACAGTGCCTATATTTCGGAATTAATTCAGAAATTCCCAGATTCAGAATGATTTTTTCTCAAGTGAACCCATTACGCTTCCATAGTGATCATCATGGGCCAAGAAATCTAAACTAATAATAACCTAAACTAATCTAAACTAATGAAAAATTTGAGAAACCAGGCACTAAACTAATGGAAAATTATAACTGTTTGTCCTAAATCTTTAATTATGCAGACATTTGGAACTGTCTGTGCAGTTCCATATTAATGCAGAGCAAAAAAAAAACGTATTTTGTCACAAGGTGGCAGTCAAGATTTGGATTGATGAACTGCACGTGTGCCGGTCTCGATGTGCTCACACTAAACTAGCTTTAGAAAGTTCATTTATCAGAATCTTGACTGCCCCCTTCCTCATAGAAAGCTATTACATGCTAATGGTGATTAATACAATGTCATGTCTGAGGCATTGTTGAGGGTTTACTAATATATAATGCCCTGAAGGACTTTGTTTACATCTCAGTGACTACATTATACAATGTAGTCACTTTTTTATAAATCAGTAGAATCCCCTTTAAAATACTTAATAACAATGAGTCTAAGCAAGCACATATAAGCAAGCACATATGTGGTATCAATTACTCAGTCTCAAACCAGGAACATTTCAAGTTATTAGAAAAGGGAACATTTTACACTAGTGTTAGGAAGCCAGATATACCCACCTGACGCCCTTAACCTAAATGTGAGTGATAATGTGGTTGTCAGTATTAGGGGTGGGAATCGAAACCCGGTTCCGATTTAGGACAAGTTCTAGTTTTGCGAAGCACCGGAATCGTTTACCGTCAGCGTTATTGGTTCCTCTAACGATTATTTCGGACTTATACCTGCCTCGCGCGCGATGACGTCACACTCTGCAACTCGAATTATCATGGAGCGGAGAAAGCGTTCTTTTATTTAAAAAAAACGACAGTTGTGTTTGAAACCAGTATAGTGCCGTTTTAACTTGCAAGGGTGGTAACACTACCAACATGTTAAAACATCTGAGGTCTTAACACAGCATTACAATTCAAGAATGCCATGAGTTCGATTCTCAGTGCTCGAGCGCAAGCTCAGTGGTTTGCATAGATGAGGGTAACTTTTACTACAATGCAACTTATCAATACTAATTTATTTTTATAATTATATTTTCATATTTGCACCATATTATTCATTGTTTAAAGGAAGATAAGTGCATAATTTGTTGTTCAAGTGTTCGTATTTACCATGTAAAGGACAAGATTGAGTTCTGACATCTAATAAAACAGCTGCTTTCAAAGCTAAAAAAGGCCTATGGCTACCTTTTTTAATGTAAATATGTAGCTAACCAGGTCTTATTACCTTTCCACAAAATTATGATCAGTTAAAAAAAAAATTATTTTATACTCTTGTTGCCTTCTCAGCCTCGGCTTTAGTGGCTGCTAGCCAGGCGTCTGCATCGGTCTGTTGTGGTAAAGAAAGAGCTGAGCCTACTCTCACCTATGGTCACGAGCTGTGGTGACCGAAAGAAGGAGATTGCAAATACAAGCAGCCGAAATGAGTTTCTTCCGCAGGGTGGCTGGGCCTTAGAGATAGGGTGGGAAGCTCAATCATCCGTGAGGAGTTCAAAGTAGAGCCGCTGCTCCTCCACATGGAGGGGAGCCAGATGAGGTGGCTCGGACATCTGGTTAGGATGCCTCCTGGACGCCTCCCTGGGGAGGTGTTCCGGGCACGTCCCACCAGGAGGAGACCTTGGGGAAGACCCAGGACACGCTGGAGAGACTATGTCTCTCGGCTGGCCTGGGGACGCCTCGGGATCCCCTGGTGGGAGGAGAGGAAAGTCTGGATTTCCCTGCTCCCCATTTCAAAGGCTTTTCCTCTTCAGCATAAGGCAACATAACCTCTTAAAAGTATTTTGAGGCATTCAAACTGATCCATGACCAGGTTTTGGTCGCCATTTTAAAGCATTTGCGATCATTTTAACTCAGCAGCCTATTATTTTCTGCAATTTTTTATATGTTTTCCCCTCTCCAATCAACTGTTTAGTCAAGGTACACTGTTCTTCTAAACGATGTCTGGAATGACCCATTTTACTTAGAATTTCAGAGAGAAATGCACTATAACCAGCATGTACAACATTTGCTGCCTTCCTTCCTTAAATAAGGGCAATAGTTGGCACCAGTTTTTTCAAAGAATGAATGACCTCACTAATTGAACTCCACACTGCTATTATTTTGAACATGCCCCTTTCAATTAATGATTCAATTACACAGAATCAGCAGCATGCATGTCATGACTGTTGAGTCTGTTGGTTTTCTATTACTCTACTACACCTACTAGTAAGTTATTTGCCACGTAGAAATATAATTTCTACCAAAAACAGTAATTGATCAGGTTAGTGATGTCTGACTGCTATTATTTTGAACACAACTGTATATTACAATATTTCATCAAATGTAGCTAAAATGTGTTCAGCACTGTGATGCCCTTGGAATCTGCAGTGAGTGAGGAGTGACTTTAACTACAAACATGTGCTTTAGACCCAGGTAAGACTGCAGTGTGCAATATGACCATATGTCAGCAGTTACAGAGAACAATTTTCATGGTCTGACAGGCTGGACTTGATGTATCTGTCATTATTGGTGGAAAATGCCAGAACTGTTGACTGTCCACATTTGAAAAGGGCAGGAAGCAGCCAGTGATGATGGCTTACTGATGGCAAGTTGCTTGAGAGATTTTTTTTTAATTCAGTTTTTCAAGACCAATGGGGTCCAGAGGGGTCCAAGACCATAGAAAAGCATGTCAAGTCCAAGATCAAACTCAAGCACATTTTTAATTTTTTTAATGCAACATAAACAGTAAACGTAAAGATCCAGGACAGTTGATTTGTAATTTGTCCAAAATTAAGCTTTCATGTAAACTTCAGTCACCTTAATTTCTTTCATTTCTGTATTTCCTATTTGACATTAAAACAAGTGTGTGGCTGTGAACCCTAGCAGACTGATCACCACCTTTGGACTGACAGCCCCTGCATGCTAACAAACAGTGTTCTGACGAGTCAAAGTGTGCTTCTTTACGTAATAACATAACTACGGCTGATGGTGAGTACAACTTATTTTTACAGAGTAACTGGGGTGAGTACTGTAATAATATGAAGTGATCCTGTATTAGAAGCATTATTTGATAGGGAATGCCCAGGGGCGGACTCGGACAGAATGCCCTGGCATTCTGGGGTACAACGGCCCACCACATAGAATTACGCAAACCACCCATCTTTACACTCCCGTGAATGTGTATGCCAACAAAGTAGTATTCAATAAAAGTATATGTCTGTATATTGTTCATAAATGCCAACAGAAAAGCTGCCTCTAACACCATGCTCCAAAAGTTGCCTTCTACTCACCCCACAACCAATAACAGATAATTAACTGCAGTCTCACTGTTGATGCTGATGAATGGTGGTTACAAAACAAATGCTCTCACTTTCAGTAAGATGGTTTATTTCAGCATGGAAGACAAAGAACTAACTTAAATGTCTTGTTTTAGCCAGTGTATACAATGTGCTATAAATAGCTGTTCTCCTAGCGGTAACACTGACGATATTATTAGCTTATTTCACTCGTGTTCATAAATGTAACAAGATAAACAAGTGCAGCCGTAAAACTATTGTTTTAGTGCTGTGTTTTCGCCTTTACTTTGCAAACAACTAGCTTATATACCACCACTGACTGTCTAGTATGGCACAGATTTACCAAGGGTGGTTAATGGGTTCCTTTACTCACAAGTAAGTGTTTTAAAAGTAGTCTAGCTTACTGCTTATACAGTTTACACAGTCAGTTTAGGACTGATATTTATGACAAATAGGCAAAAAATATGTTAAAAAATATGTTATACCTTTTATACAGTTTATATAGCTGCCAGTTTCCCGAGGTTGGGTGTGGCACTGAAAGCCATGACTGTGAAACTGCACAAGCGTAGAAGGGCACGGTAGCACATCTCGATGGGTAGCATGTTTTGACAGAACACCTTCTGGCACATTTGGCAGTGTCTGCCTGCACTGCCAATTTTTTTTTTCTCTCGCAGTTTCTCTGCAACCCATATCTTTAAACACCCACCCCCAAAAGGGGCAGGTGTTTAAAGATATGATTGGGCCAGCCCCTGTTGGTAAAGAAAAGAACTAATGGGCTGCAGAGGAATGTTTCATGGGATGGTGGTCAGGAAATAAAGTCCTTCGCTGACTTTTTAGCAAATGAATTACACAGGCACAGTGACCAGACCAAAAGTGGTGGTGGTGTTTAAAGAGTTGATCGAGCCAGCACAGTGTCACTTGGGCCACCGATCTATGAGTCTTATGGGCCGGTCAGACCAATCAATAAATGAATAAATGAATAAACAGTCGGCCCAAATAGTACGTCGGCCCACCTGGAAAATGCGTCAGATGGTCAGTGCGACCCTGGGAATACCCCATTTTAAACTATTTCCTCCAGGATCAATGAAGTTTTCTGAAATGTTATAATCAAACCACGTTCTATTCACATTCTATTCATAAATTAAAAAAATAAATAAAGAGGCCTTAATACTGTGAGAGTTCTGCTTTTATGGTATACAGTAAACCTCCACTTTAACGCAAATCATCAGTCGCGGTTTCAGTCCGTTGTGGCTCTTTTCTGAGAACCAAACTAATAACTGTTCACTGAAACCCCCGCACTAATGTGGAAACTGCACATCTCCTCCGCATTTTTTGCTTTTGTGACGTCCGGGCCTGGTCCGCCACACCCCTTCATCCTCGTGCTGGGTTGCTAAGCACCGCGCCCAAACATAAACAACCCAGCACAAGGATGAGGCGGTGTGGGGGACGAGGTGTTTTACCGCTAAATTATTAAGAAAAATATAATTTACTAATTTTGTAACATAAATATTAATATAAAATCAGCTATATTTCCATATAAAAATAACTATATATTTTGGTACCGTCCAGAGAACACAAAGAAAGCACGTCTTGGGATGGTGAAATACCGTTGTATAGGAGGTTTGAAAGTAGCCAATCCGAGAACGCTATTTATTTCTTCTTGCTGCTGATTGGCTGCTGCCCTTTGACGCAGCTACAGTCCAGAATTTCCCCCATGGAGCGTCTCGAGTGTTGTCGTGTTTTTCATTTTGTTGTTCTTAAAGCCCTGTATTTTTATTAGTGTAAATGAAATGGATTTATTACTGTGTTTACTCTGCTCATACTAAAGAAAATGTGCGCGCATGAATTACAGTACAGTCTATACAGGGTTAACATTGGTATTTTTCATTCTAGCGCAGCGGGAGTTTGTACAGTACAGTACGGGTTTACCTTTACATTTTCTTTAGGGGTAATGTATTAAGCTGAGTTTAAAATGAAATTACAGTGTTTTGGGAGCATATTTTAGAGTTTACACTATAAAAATAGGCATTTTAGGCATTTTTTTACCATGTCACAACATCACGGTTTTTCACTATACTTGGGCGCTCTTGGAATGTGCGGGGTTTACTCTATACAAAACTGAAAATGGAAACTCATAAGGTAGCATTTTTTGACAAAGCAGCACAACGCATCAGAACAAACAGTCCTGTTTAAACAGGAACTTTATAATAAGCCAGATGTATTGTGGAGAACACCAACACCAAACAGAGAGCTTTCCATCTTGTACAAGATTTTCTTTACCAAGCTCAGCACACTGTTAATATGTTTACAGTTAACGTCTGTTGGTGTTCAGCATTAGGCTTTAGTCTACTTATTAATTTAAGCATTTTCAGAAAAAACAGGCTCATAAGTCTTACAGGCTTCAGAGTCTGCAGCCGCCAGACAGAGATCTATTCCTGTTTTTTCTGTCTCTTGATGCAGCCTTCCACAGTAGGAGAGCCCTTCATAATTCATCCGTTACTGACCACAAAACTTGGTATCAGCATCACACACTGTGTGAAAGTGATAGCCTGTGTTGGGGGCGATTTTAAAGTTTGGCCAAGCCCATTCATGCTTAGGACAGAAGATTGCATGGGCTGAGAACATGTGAACTTACAGTAGATGTAAATGAAGGGACTTCAGTTTCACTTATTATTTCCAAACAGGATACACCTGCAGCAATTTACAGAAAGGAGGCCCTAAATCTGAACACACAAACCAGTGGGGTTTGCTTTAGTTCAGTTTTGTGCCACATTGACCTTTGAGATGTAAAAACTTGCAAATTTAGTTGCATCCAGTTCCCAGTCTCTATAGTAATTTAGTCATATTTTCTTAAGTTATATTTTTTGGAGTGTTTTCTCTTAATAATACAGTTTACTGAAGTGAATGTTACACAGAAGTGAATGTAAACAAAGACCAGAACTTCTGGAATAATGTTCTTTGGACTGATGAGTCTAAAATTGAATTATCTGGACACCAGAACAGATGACGTGTTTGGCATAAACCAAATACTGCATTCCAGGAAAAGAACCTCATACCATCTGTGAAGCATTGAGGTGGACGTGTCATTGTTTGGGGATGCTGTGCTGCAGCAGAACCTGGCCAGCTCACCATCATAGAATCCACCATGAATTCTACTGTGTATCAGAGGTTGCTTGAGGGACATGTGAGACCATCTGTAAGATAATTTAAGCTCAACCATCTCATTGCTGAAATAGTTCTGCACTGAAGAGTGGGGAAAACGTTCCTCAGACTGATGTCAGAGACTGTTACATGGCTGCAAGAAGCATCTTACTGCAATTATTTCAGCCAAAGGATGTAACATTAGCTATCAGGGGGTAGGCTGTCCTCAGGGGCGTATCAAGCTTTCCAAAAGTGGGGGGGATGGGGAAGCCAAATTATAAATACAATCACAACCAATTATAACTTCCTGAATTTCTACATTTACATACATGTAGGCCAGGCCTACAGTATGGAAATAAAACCGTAGTACTGTTAGTGACCCAGAATGGCAGAACTTCTTCATCCCCCTTGGCCTTAATTAACAATTTTAACAATTATTTATACCGCTAAGGTGGTGCATCAAAATCTGACAAGTGTAAATACCAGGACGCACGGACAATGCCTGAGACACCATTGCATACAATGTAAATCAGCAGTGCTGTAGTCTAGTTTGCTGTAGTGGGTATACTGTCTTGTTCTATTACAGTGGTGTCAGTATTGCAG
>JBBPCX010069578.1:0-10000 GCA_037974365.1 Hydrocynus forskahlii | reverse complement strand
CGTCTCTCCAAGCAGGTGTGACTGTAGGGCCTTAATTCTTTACAGTTTTCTTCCCAGTGGTTAAAATGTTTATCAGAAAGCATTTGGATCTACAAATCCCTGTTTTGGTCACAATGATCTGTAAATACTGTGTTTTGTTACACACTTGTTCATACCCTATGATTTATATTGTATAGCATTATTAGTAGGATTCCGGAAACGATCACACTGTTGTTTTTCTTAAGTTATTTTTTGGAATAAGGAATTTGGCGCCTCTTCTTCTCCTACAGGTTTTGAAATTTGGACATGGTTCCAACATCAAAACATTGGTTAATATCCCCTTCAGGGCATGCATACGCAGCTAATCGATCAGATGATCAGGGGCTGAGTATTGATCGTTTAAAATATCGAATTTTGGAGTTGAGTCCCTTCTGTAATATACGAGGAGAGAGGGAGGGCAGTCACATCTCCTGTGTCTGTGTGACGTCACGGGTAAGGAGACTGGAAACGAAAAAACTTTGAGTCACGAATTTGAGAGTAGTTGCTACACCAGTGTGGCGTGGTGGATGAATGTTTTTATACAAAACAGAACTCAAACTCCCACCAATAACTAAACACAATCACTTAAACTAAACACAACCCAGCTGTGACTGATATCTAAAACTCCCAGTGAACCCTGTCAACACAAAAAGTCCCACAAATACACAATGTACACAATGCCGGCCTCTAGTGGCCGCCAGTAGTCACCATACCCCGGCCTACCAGGCCTGACATCGACAAGGTTTCAGAGTTGAATAATGGCGGCCAACACTGAAATGCAAGCCCAAGCAGAGGCAACTGGTTCGTATAAACGTTAATAAAATCGTTTTACTGATGTATACTGGGGTTTAACCGGCAGATATTTTGATGGGCTTGAGAATCACAAGCAAATGTTAGTCTTTCACTTCCGCTAAGTGCAAAACGTCAGTGTTCCATTTCGGACAGTTCTTTCCCACGGCAGTGAGCACTACAGAAGGAAGTGCTCAGTGCGCACTATGCACTACATTCCAGTGCACTCACGTAAGTGCGCGATTTCGGACACACTCAAAGCCTGTGCGATGACTGCCTGCCTAACCTGGCCTTTTATATCATGTGACACACTCATTCCGGTTGCCCTTGTGCGTCACGTGACCTGTGTGCGTGACAAAACCTAAACGCAAAGAAACAAACGCAGAGCAAAACACACAGCAGATTCATAAATAGACTCCTTGACAATAAAGCTCAGGTCAGGTATATTACAACAGACGTGTGTCACTGTTGGTTGTGTTTAATTAAAAATAATCAGCCAGTGAATGTTGCTACACGTTCAGTCGTTCTTTCCCATAAATAGTTTGGTAAGAGCAGGCGAAAAAAGCGCAGGACTCTCAATTAGAAGACCGCAAATTAAATCCACGGAGTGAGAACTTTTTTTTTTTACCCAGACTTGTTTTTGCCAATAAAACTAGTGTTGTTTGTTGGTTTTATAGTGACTATGCAAAAAAAAAACCATGGTTTTATAGCGGCCATGCAATCACACTTCGCATTTTCTCACAGAAGTGCATCTGATTCACTTCATAATGGTGTATATGTAGAGGTCAAAAGTTTTCAGGGTTTTAAAAGCAGAAATCAATTATCCCAGGTTGGGATGGTCTGTCTGTATGAATGAACATCGTTTGGGTCTGTTTGTGTAGTTTGGGACGGATCTGCAGTTGTTCTCGGAGCCCGTGGAGGCAGCGAGGGGCAGTAACGTGCTGGTGACGGACACGTGGGTCAGCATGGGTCAGGAGGAGGAAAAGAAGAAGAGGATTAAGGACTTCCAAGGATACCAGATCACCATGCAGGTCCGTCATCCCACTGTTACACTCCAGTTCTGTTTTGTTTGCCAGGAAATCTCGTGTGCGCTGACTAATGCTAGACAGGTTTAAACAAGCCTATAGGTGTGTTTAAACCCAAACACTCCAATTGGGTAAAAATACTGAGGAGAGTTTTCTCGTTTTAACACTGACCCAGCATTCATCCAGCATTTCCTTCTGTGAATGGATAGTAATTACTCAATTAAGGTGATGTACTATTAAGTAAGTAATATTTACATATAAACCACAACTGTTGTTGGTCTGAAGTGCTGTGCAGGCATAAAAGTAAAATATAAAGTACAGTCATAACACGTAACACTTCAAATCACTGATCAAATCACTGCATTTTGGTGCTTTGTTCCATAGTGGTGACTCCAAAGGCTCCAGGAATCAGAATCAGAAACCTTTTACTGATCCCGAGGAAATTGCTTATGTTATGACTACAGGACACACAGAGACACAGAGACAAGAACAGTGTTGTATAAAAAGAGAATGATTTTTTAAAAATCTGTTGAAAAACCTCAGTATGAAATACACTATGCTATATACACAAATGCTGGGTATAAATTCACTTACAGTTAAGAGAATTCATAATAACATAAATCGTGGTTCATATAGTATGTAAGTAATATTGACATAAGTAGTGATATTCACATGGTAAGACTATCGGACATAATTAGATTTTGCACATAATGACAATGTTTTAACACCCGATAACAACGTTGCAGTCGATATCTACTGAGAGGATGTTCTGTGACTCTGGAAGTAGAAAGTGAACAAAGCAAATGTAAAAGATAGTTAAGTCCCAACCCACTGAGAGTTTCAAAAACAAACAGCTGTATTTTATCTAGCATTTTAAAATGAGCCAGTAAGGAGCCAATGTTGCTTAAATAGTCTCTTTTTCAAACCTTGAGCAGAAACATTTTGCATTAATTATTACTAGTACTATTATTGTAATTATTAAGTTATTCTATGTGTAATAACATACTCCTAGCCGTTATTTGCGCTACTAATTTATGTGTAGTATTTATACCAGCATTTGTGTACGTTCAGTATATTCTGCTGAGTTTTTATTGGAATTTATTTGGACTTTCTCTCTTTATATTATATATAGAAAAAAATAAGAGAGTACTGCTAAAATGTTCAGTTTCTCAGGTTTTATCTTTTATAGGTGCAAGTGTTAAACTATACAGCTTTGTGTTAGTTTTTAAGAGTGAACAAGAGATTTGTTTATATATTGAGTCCTGTAACCACACCATCATTTCTCTTATTTTGATTGTTTGTCATTTCCTGTAAAATGATGCTTTAAAGAACAATATATATATATATATTTTTTTTAATTAGGAGAAATATTGTCAGCAGTTCTTAAATAAAACGGCAATAATTACCTTTGATGAACTTCTAGTAGTGTTTTACCGTCCAACTGGTCACATTGTGAGAGGAGAGTGTTGATTACAGCAGTGTTTTTATACTTTTCCTTATTAAATAAGATGTGATTCAGTTGATCACTAATCAGTACCTCATAAAGCAGAATGAGGTGCTTGTGTAGGAATTTTACAGAGACCGGCATGGAATGGTTATCACACATAGAGATGCTGATTTAAAAATAAATTGCAGTACTCTCTTTTTTGTATATATATATAAATAGAGAGAGAGGGAGGGTGAGAGAGAGATCTTCTCTCTGTGCCGCTGTGTGACTGTGCACTCGTATGATAAGCAATTTCCTCTGGGATCAATAACGTTTTCTGATTCTGACTGAGTCGGATTAATGAGCGTGTGATTGGTTCTCAGACTGGAAGCGTGGCTGCCCCAGACTGGACCTTCCTGCACTGTCTCCCACGGAAATCAGAGGAGGTGGATGATGAGGTTTTCTATTCGCCGCGCTCTCTGGTGTTTACAGAGGCTGAGAACCGCAAATGGACCATCATGGTACAGTGAATGTGTGTCCATGAGTTTTGTGCATTACACATATATTTTCTGCACTCTAACGTGATTCTCTCGTTCCTTTATAGGGGCTGATGGTTTGTCTCTTGACTGATTACAGTCCTCAAACCCCCGAAATGAAACTGTAACATTTCCGAATGTAGCTGAACCCTTATCACAGTCTGCAGCCATTACACAATTTCAATGACATCTGTGCCAAAATTCAGATACCCCTGAACTAAACTTCCGTTCAGGATCATGTTTACAGTTGTTCATGTCTTGAATGTGATTAATGATTAACCCAGAAATAAAATATTTGGTAAAACCTTGCTCATGAGCTTTGTTCATGAATTTATATGTGACAATATTCTTGGCACGACAAACTGAACTCAATCCCCCCTTTAACCAGTAGAGGGTGCTATTGTTAAACAGGTTAAAAAGGTGTGAGATTTAACGGCCCAGTTCAAGATCAAAGTCTCTGAGATTGTGGCAGAAATAAATGTTGTAATGCACTAGAAAAGTGTGTAGTCACTGTAATGCAGTTCAAACATACATACATACATAAATACATACATACATAGATAGATAGACAGATAGATTGATAGATAGAGTGACTGATTGATAGATTGATTGATTGATAGATGGATAGATAGAGTGAAAGATTGATAGATAGATTGATTGATAGATGGATAGATAGAGTGAATGATTGATAGATAGATTGATGGATAGCTAGATAGACTTTTTATTAGTCCCCAAAAGGTATAATTTCATATCTGAATTATACTAATAAATCATATTAATATCATTCTTATTTTTGTATGTTTATGTGGATGACTGTGGCATATGGCAAGCTGATTGTATTCACATTCTAGATTTTAAACAATTCTAGGTCCTAAGACATTTGAAAAGCAGTTCAAGTATTGATATTTAAAAAAATACTGTTACTGGAAATGAGTACATTGAATCTGACTGGTGGTATGCTTTTAAATAATGAAAAGACTTATAATTATCATCTGCCTCATGAATGTCTTGACAGTTACACCACATCAACAAAAGTATTGGGATGCCTGTCCATTACACCAACAAAGATTTTAATGACATTGAATTAAAGTACATAGACTTTAATCTGGAGTTGGTCCTTCTTTGCAGCTGTAACATCTTCCACTCTTCTTGGAAGACTTTCCACAAGATTTTGGAGTTTCTGTGGGAATTTGTGCCCATTCATTCTGTAGAGCATTTATGAGGTGAGATACTGATGTTGGATGAGAAGTCCTGCTCACAATCACAGTTCATCCTAGAGGTGTTGGATGGGGTTGAGGTCTGGACTTTCTGCACTGGGATACAGTCATGCTGGAAATAGAAAAGGTCCTTCCCAAACTGTGTCCACAAAGTTGGAAGCATAGCGTTGTCCAAAATGACTTGGTAAGCTGAGAATTAAGTTTCACTGGAAGTAAGAGGCCTAGCCCAAACCCTGAAAAACAGGTGTGTCCCAATACTTTTGTCCATATAGTGTATTTGATTTGTAGAACGAGTTGCTAAATGGCTTTTGAAGATTTCTCCACTTCACAATAGTAGGTCTGATCATTATTCAAGGGTGGAATTAGGGCTTTCTTCAGGGAGAGAATGATAAAAAAGGGAGTGGTTGGAAAGGACAGCAAGTAGAGCAGGTTTTTGTCCTTTGTATCATTCTTCTTATTCCAGCGATTTTCAGTGTGTGTTTAAAATAAAACATTTAGACTGAAACCCTATATCTCTCTTAAATACTGTTTACAGTCATAATAGCCTCGGCCTGCGGTGTGTGAGGGACAATGGGGGACATCCAGTTCAGCCTGTCTTACAGTATCTCAAGCACTCCGTTTCAGTGTCTGGAGTGTTGCTGAAGAATGAGCTGACCTCATCACAGCTCAACTCAACTGAAAATTCACTGAGACTAAATTTACAGTCTATAAAAATATCCGTAATAATCCTGGAGCTCTTGTTAGCACGTCTTACACATTCAGTCCCTGTTACATGAAACATAAAGGATATTATTTTGTACCTGCATTGCTTTTGGCTTGAATACAGTTTTTGTATATTTTTTAAATATGAGAGCTACACCATGTGGACAAAAGTATTGGGACAGACCTGTTTTTCAGGGTTTGGGCTGGGCCCCTTACTTACAGTGAAGGATAATCTTAATGCTTCATCATACCGAGACATTTTGGGGAAGAACCTTTTGTATTCCAGCATGACTAATAATCGGTGCACAAAGCAAGCTCCATAAAGACGTGGCTGGATGAGTTCAGTGTGGAAGAACTTGACTGGCCCGCAGAGAACCCTGACCTCAGCCCCATCCAACACCTCTGGGATGAACTGGAGTGGAGATTGTGTGCCAGACCTTCTCATCCAACATCAGTGCCTTCCAAGAAGAGTGGAAGCTGTTATAGCTGCAAAGGAGGACCAACTCCATATGAAAGTCCATATATCTGAATATAGTGTCATCAGAGTCCCTGTTGGTGTCATGGTCAGGCGTCCCAATATTTCTGTCCATATAATATAGTTAGGGTTTGTTAGATGGAGCAATGGAAAAATGGAGACAATGACTGAATATGACTTTTTTGAAGTTAAAGTTAAAATTTCAAATGCTAATGCATCAAACAAACAAGAAACAAGAAAAGAAAAAGAAAGAGGTTACTCTTGGTCGCATTTCTCTGGGGACTGTTATCAAAGAGAAAACTTTAGCCCCGCCCTTGATGAGAAACCTGAGGTTTTGATTGGTGACAGAGGAGTGTGGCGCCACAACATGCCGATTGAGATTTATAATCCACTTGCATTCCTCTCGGCCTCACCCTTGCAGTCATCAGTACAGAATGTCAGGACTGAAATCATGCTTTAATTAAACCCAGGAAGGTATTCCTAATATGTGCAACAGTATCAAATGGAGGCAAAGAACTCCATGTCAGTGCTCAATGAATTGCTAAAACAATTCATGATTAAGAGTGCAAACAAAATAAGGTTCAGAATAAGTCAATTTTTTTACCCAACTGGTGCAGAATAAGTAATCATTTTTAGAGGTGAACACAAGTAGTGCAGAAAATCATCATTTTTAGAGGTGAACAAAGTGGCACAGACTAAGTAATAATTTAGAAACAAGTGGTTCAGAATAAGTAACAATTTTAGAGGTGAACACAAGTGGTTCAGAATAAGTCATATTGTTTAGAAACAAGCGGTTCAGAATAAGTCATATTGTTTAGAAACAAGCGGTTCAGAATAAGTCATATTGTTTAGAAACAAGTGGTTCAGACTAAGTCATATTGTTTAGAAACAAGTGGTTCAGAATAAGTCATATTGTTTAGAAACAAGTGGTTCAGAATAAGTCATATTGTTTAGAAACAAGTAGTTCAGAATAAGTCATATTGTTTAGAAACAAGTAGTTCAGAATAAGTCATATTTTTCGAGGCGAGCACAAGTGGTGCAGAATAATCATTTTTAGAGGTGAACACAAGTGGTTCAGAATCAATCATCATGTTTTCAGCGGCAGGTCAGTAACTTTAATAGAAGAATCTCATAATCTCAACATGTCTGTTGCAACAGAAGAATCGGAAGTCACTGCTATATGTGGTCTGGTCTGGAGTGTGTGAGACGTACTGATCCGAGATTTTTTTTTTTCATGCTTCTGGAATCTGGTCGAACTCTCGGGGTAGAAACCTGTCCATCAAGTGCTGGTACTAAGACTCTCAAATTCTAAACTATCCGGTTATTTTTTTCCCACCTGTATTCCGATCAAAATATATTTTGTTGAAGAAAAGAAGAGACCTTTACATTTCAGCTTGTACATCACTTACCATGTGAATATCACTACTTATGTCAATATTACTTATATACTACTGTTCTCTACTACATGCAGTAACATACTCCTAACCACCATCTGCGTTATTAGTAATTCCTTTAACTGTAAGTTACTTATCTACAGTATTTATACCCAGCATTTGTGTATATATCAATGTTTTTTATATGCAGATTCTTTTATTGCATTTATTCAGACTTTCTATTTTATATTGTTCTTGTTTCTGTGTCTCTGTGTGTCAGCTTTCTCCTGGATCATTAAGGTTTTCTGATTCTGATCACTACCATCTGTGTGAATTCTCTTCACTGTAAGTTACTTATCTATAGTATGTGTATAAATCACAGTGTGTTTCACACTGAAGTCATTTTTTCTACAGATTATTTTATTGGATTTATGTAGACTTTATATTTAATATCGTTCCTGTATCCGTTTCCTTCTGAATCAATACAGTTTCTTGATTCATATTCTAGCTGTCTGCATTGTTTTGTAAATGACCCAATCAAAACTAGGAGGTCTGACAGGTGTGAAAACCTGGGAGAGCAAACTATTGACCAATCCCTGCAGAGGGGGTGGGGCCAGTCTCAATACCGGTGTGATTAGAAGAGATAAAAGTGTGGGGAAAGGTGTGGCGGTCAGACGAAGTGAAGCAGAGCTGAGGAGAGAGACAGAGCTCCTAAGAGAAGATCTATTCGAGTCTCTCACTGCTAAAACACTTGTATCAGAAAAATGCAGATGTCTGAGCAGCTCCACAGCCAGAAGAACTCTCTGTTCACAGTCATGAGCCGCTTCATCGGTGCCGTGAACAACATGGACCAGACGGTGATGGTGCCCAGCCTGCTGCGGGACGTGCCCCTGGAGCAGAGGGACGAGGAGCCCGGGCGCTACCTGAGGGACGCAGAGGCTGACATGTACTCCTACTACACCCAGCTCAAGTCCATCCGTAACGAGATCGAGTGGGGGGTCGTGAAGGAAGACCTCCGGCGCAAGGAGAGAGTGGAGTCTGAGAGTGAGGAGGCCACGGACCTGGAGCAGCTGCTGCAGTTCCACCTGAAAGGCCTGCATGGTGTGCTGGCCAAACTCACCAGCCAGGCCAACCACCTGACGAACCGCTACAAGCAGGAGATCGGCATCGCAGGATGGGGCCAGTGAGGAGGATGTGCAGAGGAACCCCTTTCTCGTCCTCTGAAGAGAACTTACTTTTCTGTCCATCCGATCTGTCGCCTGATCTGAGGGAACTTCTCTACCTGCACAGAAGAGAAACTGATCTATGAGGGACTCGAAACCAAGCCAAAGCCTATATGAGATTAGAGAAACCTTTGCATTGTTACAGCTGCAAAGTGGACGGAAGAGGAAGGAAGAAGCAGCATAACCAAAGGAATGAAAGCTGTGTGATATAAAAAAACACACCATACAAATGTTATACATGTAGATATATATAGATATGCTGTTGTACCACATTTTTTGCACAAATTCCGTTCTTTTGCCTCTGTTTCAGCGACTCGCAGCTCAGATGAGGTGCACACTGTGCATGAGAGCTGGACTTTTTTGAAAATGTACATTGGCAGTGCAGAGAGGGGGCAGAAGACCACCCTGGTCTTGTGATGCCGTCACTCTCTGACAAAGATGTACTTTACATTTGTTTATTTCAGATATTTATTCATTTGTTGTTCATGTAGGTGGAAGGTTCGTTTTCAGAGAAGGCATTCCCTGCCCATGACCTGAACGAACCTGTGAATCAGTGAACTGGAATGCTCGGAAAAATTCACGCTGTGTGAAAAGTTAATGAAGAGCTTCGTGAGATTCTCATCTTGTTATACTAGCCTTGTTGCTGCCAGTATATTTTTCCGTCATATGCTGTTATTTTTATATTTGAACACTTTTATAGTAAAATAAACCTTTTTAAAAAGTGAAATCTGTTGTGTTCATGACTCGTTTTTGTATTTGACTTCTTAGCTACACCGCTGTTCATCCAGTGAGCTGTGTAGAAGATGTAATACTAGTTGCCAAACTGGTTCTGGAATCCCCCGAGTCCTGTACACTAGTGTTTACACGCCCTCTTCAGCTCAAGAACGGCTGGTTAAGTGTTGGGAGTTGGGAAAACACCAGACTGTGCAGGGCAGGGGGTTCTCCAGGACATAAATTAAATATTTATACAGAAATACATATACAGGGGTGTCCTCAAGGTACGACACAGATCCATTCCTACCACAGTGGTGTAACCCGAATTTTGGTGTAAGTTGAAACACACCCTACCCTGAGTCACTTACCGATCCTAACAGAGTTGTAAAATCATAATCTATAATCCTCCTGGACCATAGGTGCAACATACAAGACAACACAACAGCAGCACACTCAGACAAATCAACAGTTAAAGGGGGAAAGGGGGGAATTAATTATAATT
>JBBPCX010069577.1:0-11251 GCA_037974365.1 Hydrocynus forskahlii | reverse complement strand
ACCCGGGGAGCAGTGTGTGGGGACGGTACCTTGCTCAGGGTACATCAGAGGTGCTTAGCAGTCTTGGGAATCGAACCCACGACTTCCTGATCACTGGGCGAACGCCCTAACCACTACGCTACCAGCTGAGATAAAACACTTACAATAATGAATAAAGCCTCATTACAGAAAACAAACAATGCCAGGAAATTCCAAACATCATGAATTAAAAACGTAAATAAGTATCATGTCGCCGAGGCTCCAAGGAGAGAGGGAGGCACAGGTGCGGATTTAATAAGGCATTAGGGCCAAAACACAATGTAATCCAAACATAGAAGCTGGGGCAAAACAACACACTCAAGGTGGACAGAACTCTACACAGAAGATGGGTGTAAACTCCAGACAGAAGACAGTGGACCGACCCTGGGTTATAACCCAGGAGAGACTAAATACATACGTCACTAGAACAATAGCAACAGACTATAACTTAAATAGAAACACCAGACAGCTGTAAACAATGACACTACCCCAGAAGGCAGTGTACACACGTGAGGGCATGTGACAACAAGTGAATAACAATACAAAGTTTTATTATTGACTCTTAAATACAAAGTTTTAATATTGACTCTTTTTATTTAATACCTGTCTCTCTGTGACTGATCCTTTTAGTAGCAAGTGATCCAGTAATCCTTGAGAAGAGCATCTGCAAAAAGTAAATTGCAAAAGGTCACGAACAGAATTATATGAAGCTTAAATCAGTAAATCACTGTCTTCTGTAGCATAAAAACACATGAACACACAGTTTTAACAATCTTATTCAATTGGTCTTGAATCTCTATAAAAATCTGATATTTTTCAATTTGAGGGTTGAGTAATCTTATCGACTAAATTACACTGACTGGCACACAAAACCTTCTTTATTAAAATCTATTTCTTATTTCTTGACTTTGTAACTGTAAAAGTAAATTAAGACGACCCCTTACAACTCTGTAATGAGGACAAGGGTCAGGCGTGTACAGAAGAAATCCAGCAAGCAGGCCAGCCTGCAGTGGGCCAGCCGGGACAGCAGGTCCCTCTCCTGGAAGGCCCTTGTCCTTGTTTTGCTCCTCAGAGGAATGAACTTAGCCGCAAAAACCTCTCCACTTGCCCGGTGTGTGACTCGCTTCACCACCCCGAACGTTCCTCTACACACCACAGAGTAGGAAGTTGATATACAGCATGTTCAGTGACTCAACACAAGATTAATGTATGATAAGCAATTACATCTATTGTAAGACTGAAGTATATGTATTTTGATGTTAAAATCTACAAAATAGCAGTTTTTCAGGAGGACTTGTTATGGAAGATATTTTCCCAATTAATTTCGGACCATTCATCATGAAGTTGTGACATAATGTAAAGCTCAGGTGGTGTTTTCATTTTACGTCAAAAAAAATTAAAAATGGAGTGAGGACATATAATTGTCACATGATGATTCCACTCCTCACCGTCAGAGGTCTCTGTCAGCCCAGTTTTGAGTTTTACCATGTTCTTTCCTGTTGTAAGTTACCTGTAGTTTACTTTACTAAGTACAGGCAGTGTGTGAAGTTAGTCTTTGTCTGATTGATTTGACAATCTCAACTATTTTTCCCTGATACTACTGCTATTCAATTTTAAAATAAAAATATTAAAACAGTTTGTAGATTTCACCTCCCAATCTCTTCATGGACATCATAAACAGAGTGTAACTTCCTCCTTCTTCCCACCTCCACTTCCTGCTCTTCTTCAAACTCCCCTGGACCTAGAAGGGACATTGTAAAACTATCTTTGTGTTCTCTCTTACCCTTTAAATTTCTTGAAACTGTGTCGTTATTTTATGTCTGCTCTAAGGAACAATTCTGCAGAAAATGCACAATGGCTACATATTACACCAATATTACTGTTTTGTACCTGCACTGGTAAGGACTTGTGAAGGCCCAAGCTGGAGTTGCCAAAATCTGGCAACCTACACATTACATACAGAATATAGTCATGCTAAATAGTATGCCTTTTTCATTTGAAAGCTAATTTACATCAATCTGAACATGTTTTAGTGAAAAAAACAGACTATTAGATTTGGAGCCAATACAGTGCTGTACAATTCAAAGACAGAGCTGTCTCCTTCTGGGTAAATTTTAGGCCAATGAGAAATGAATTTTGTTGGATGGCTCCCAAGCATTTTTGTAAATTGTGATGTTTTAAGCACTGAGGTTGTAAATGAAACTCATGTTACCATTCCTTCTCCCAGCCCAGCACTGTGGCCAGAAATGTTGACAGACCAACACTGAGTGCATAATTAAGAGTTTTGCTGAGACAAAACCAATATACTTCAATTCAGATTACAGTAAGAAGTACCACAAGAAACACAGAAACACCAACACAACATGCTTAGGGCTCCCACTTCCAGTGTCCCAGAACACTGGACTACTTTAGGGTGGGAGGACACACTGTAGATCATGTTATTCATATTTCTGAAAATCACACTTCTGCAAGAAATTAGCCTTTTGGTGCCGTGGAGGTGACTTCTGGTCTCCTCTTGGTCTGAACAGAGAAGCTTACCAGTGTCCACTGTGAGCTGGGCATGGCAGGAGGTGTGTCCTGAGCTGTTTGTGGCTGTGCAAGTGTATGTGCCACAGTCAGCTACGTTCACACCCCGCAACGTGAGATAGCAGCGAACACCTCTCTGGACCAGCTCAGTGTTTTCACCAGAGCAAAGCTCAACACTGTCCTGCAACCACAGAAAACAAAGAGGACCAACCACACGACTTTGAGACGGCAACAACCTCAGGTCAAAGTGCAAAGTAAAACATTCAGTTTTAGACAGTTTACTACAAACTACTTTTTTGACACAAGAAAAATAAATTAAATCAGTGTAATTGGGTCGGTCTAAAACAAAGTATATGTGATATCTAAGCCTTTGTACCTTGTACCACTTGACCTCAGGGACAGGCTGCCCAGTAATAACAGCAGAGAAAGTTGCAGATTGGTCAGGTCTCACACAAAGGTCTTCTATGGCCACCTGTACAACGGGAGGATCTGAAGAAATACAATTGTGTGCGGTTATTTGGGTGATACTTTCACCTGAAATGACATTAAAAATCTGTTAGAACAGTCAGTCTTGAGCAACTGGGATCCAGCCCATGACCTCTTATCCCAGGGTAAGGATTCTCACTGCTTCATAGAGGTTATTAAGAATATTGGGCTTAAGGCCTTCTTAACCCAGCACCACTTTTTGACCATCTAATGACTTTCCCATGCCTCACTGTCAAAAAAGGGATAGAATATCCTGGGATAGAGGGATAGAATATTGTTGGGTAGCCCACCCGTCTAAACCTTTACAGGCACGAAGGCACGTCAGTTGTTTGCTATCTGCCAGTGTCAGACATCATTTCAATCTACCATTGTCCTCCGCCTGGTGTAAACAATGGCCAGAACTTACATCTTACATTTTATGCAATTATTCATGTTTTATACATGTTTGTGCATAATGCTAATGCCTGATTATTCATGTTACTGCATAAATAATGAAGAAACCTGGGTGCAGTTCATTCACCAATATCAGACAAGTGTAATGAACATTTGTTATTTTAAATTGTATTGTATTTCATTGTAATATTATAGTTGAATTAATTACATTCTACATAATACTAGATGCATCTCTGCAAGAAAATGTGAAGTGTAATTGCTATGGTAACTGTGCTCAATGCTAGGTACTTGCCTGGGAGGACTGAATTACCCCCAATAAAACCACATTTAAAGTGGCTGAAAACAGGTGGAGCGGATGGGGAGCAACACACGCATAGCCGCAAACAAAATTATTATTATTATTGTTAAAGAAGAGTTGTTATTATTATTGTTATAATTAAAATATGAATTATAAAAGGTCTCATGTAAGGTGTCCTCTGTCATGCCCACCTGAGTACTCATCCTGCTCTGTCTCTGAGATAAAAGATGTCTCCTTGGACTCCACTGAGGTCTCTTCCTCTGGAACCTCCTCTTGTCTCTCCTTTATTTCCGGATTGTTCTCAACTGGAGTCTCACTGTAATTGCCCAAAGATCTGCAAAATAACCCAGTTTCTTACAGTGTCCATTGATACCCTGTTTTTAAAATCAGGCAAATGTGCACTCACTGTTTGGAGGATCCCGACTGAAAGAACATATGGAATAGGTTTTTCACCAAAGCACTGGACCAACCTTCTGATTCTGGATCTGTATCCAAAATGAAATACAATTAGCAGCTTTTCAGATTCTCACATTTTTTAGTTACTTGAGTAAAAGTTATTCATAACACACAGTTAATCTAAAACAAGATATGTGCAAATCAGTATGTTAATATTGGATTAAACAGTACAGGTAACAGTCTACTAAACTTGTATGTCATCGTGGTTGTAAAGAAACCTTTTTGCATAATTTGAAATGATCAGCTTTAAAAAACTATTAGCTTACTTGACTGTGTCAGAATTTCATTATTAATGGACCAACAGTAATGGTCTCAAAGGATTTAGAATTACATCTTGTTCCATTAACTTAGGGCTGTGTACTTTTTTGGAGATGTTTTGTTCCAACAGTGGTACTACATATTGCATGTGTCAAAAAAGCAGAAAACACTTACCTTTGTAATTGTGAGACTGCACACAGCATGTGTATATGTATGAATGTGAATTTGCTTTGAAAGACACATATATAGACTTGCCACAACACTTGGATCCAAGCACATAACCAGCTTTGATAGAGAAGAGAAGGTGGACAAAAGGACAAAGGATTCATGGGGGGGAGAGAGTGAAAAAGAAGGAGAGACAGAGCGAGAGAGAGGATGACAGAGGAGAAATGTTTGCGTGCAAAATGTATGGGTATCTCCCCTGTCTCTGTGAGGACACTTACACGAGGATGGCTCTGATTGGATCTTTAGTCTCCTGCTCTGGGACTAAAAAAAGGAAGTGGAATGGAGAGAATGATGTTACACAGGAAGTGTGGATGAACATGACTGAAAGGTTTTCAAAGGCCACTACTGACCTGCCCTTATAGCATGAGAGACATTCTGATTGTGAAGACACAGACTCTTTTGAGTGGAATGTTTTGTAAATGATTCCTGTAGCACATGCGTCATGCAAGAATAACACATTAACACTTTTTACATTATAATCCAAATGACATACTGTTACTCTGATGCACAGAGATGTGTCTGGGGATGGGGAGATGGTAGGATGGTCATGGATGATAGTCAATTCTAGGAACTTTGCCTACCATCTAGAAAAATGTCATCTTTGACAGAGCAAAACTGTAATTTTTTAAAAACAGATATTTGCATAAATACCACCATAGTAACCTAAACAAATTAAACAGAGCCTCAAAGATAACTATAAAGCTGAACTGGATGTCAAATTCCAACACAGAAAAAGTTCCCAAAAAAAGAGTAATCATTTGGCAAAATTAACACTAAACAGTCTTTCCGGATTGTTTAAAATCCCAGACGGGATGTGAATCCAAACACAGTTCATTAACATCACCTGCCAAAGGTATGCCAGGCACGGCCACAAAACGTTATTACAGATAACCATTCTGTGCTTCTAACAGTGATCCCTGTCCTGGTTTTCCCCTCTCTGTCATCCCCGCTCTGTTTCGCGATCTTCTGTCATGCCCTGTCTTTGTTTATGTGTATGGTTTCTGTTTATATTTGGCTTCCCTGCCATGCCCTCTCCGTGGGCTTCTGGTGCAGAAGGGATCACTTTGGGCAACAGCCTCATTCTTTAGATCAGGGCTTGTTAACCTTACTCTTAGGGGCTAACTGTTTCAACAATTTAGACGAAGCATGCCAAAGCAGAGAGTAGTTAAAACAATCCAAGCCAATTAGTTCCTGGAAAAAGATGACTGATGTGCTGATGTCTTTTAATTATTTTAATTTTTAAAGCATAAGTAATTGAAGATTAAATTATATTATAGTTACAAGATAATGACAAAGCTGAAACTCTCGCTCAGGATTTTCTGGAACACTGATGGCGGAGGATTGGCTGTTCAAAGTCATAAAAGAAAAAACATGTCAAAACACTAAATGGTTTGCTCACAACTGCACTGTTGGTCAACAATGGAGGCAAATTCTGTGGCTCCACAAATCCTAAAATGCATATATACTGCAAGTCTCACATTAGTTTCTCAGTTCGTGGCATCCAGAACACAGAATGTATGTCATGTTAGAGATCATGTTAACAAGGAAAGTCTGATGATATCTGTTGAAATTGAAGGGATGGAACGACTTGATGGTTGAAATACAGGTGAAGTGGAACCATCAAATGAATGTGGTATGTGCTCTGCCAAGGCTAGGTGCTTTCCTAAGACTGTAGAATTTCAGGGAGAAATAATCTCACTGCATAAAAGAGTACATTTTCCACATTTACCTTGTCTGGAGTAGATCCTCCTACCTGGAGCTGAGGCAGTCTGTGGTTTGTCTTTTTGGCTTTCAGTCACAGCGGGTGGTGCAGAATATAGCTGCGCTTTGCACTTGGCACTTCCCAGCTCATTTAATAACTAAAACAGAGACAGAGTGAGGTCATAGCTAAGAGTGTACAACGTCTGTTTAATCCCCAAAAAGACACACATAAACCATACTGGTTTAGTTTTATCTGGGAAAGATAATTCAAGTGATTACTGGAGGTCCCTGATTCAATCCAAGTACTAATTTGCAATTTCCATAGTTTTAACAGTCTGACAGTAATAAAAAGCAATAAAGAGTGAATTCAATCCACTATGAATTTGCTGTGTGTGTAGTCTTTATGGTATGGCGTTAATAACTGTGGGGTGATAATCCAGTATGAATCTGCGGTGCATTGTGTTTTACAGTTTGACAGTAATAATGGTCAAATTACTTTAATCTAGTGAAAATGTAGTTTTACAGTTTGACAGTAATAATTGGGCTATCTGTACGAATTTGAGAAAATTACAGATTATTTATTTTATACCAGTCAGAAGATTATGCGTGTGTTTGTGTATGTCTGTGTGTGTGAAAGGGTACCTCACACTCATATTGCCCCAAGTCAGCTTCTTTGGCCTTCTTTATAGTCAGAAAAAGGTCCCCTGTTTGCTCATCAATGTGAAGCTCATATTTCTTGCTCTTTTCCAGCTGTTTGTTGTCCTTAAACCACCTTAGAAATAAAGAATTATTTAACCACCACCACACAAAAATAATATGGAGAATGACTGTATGTCTTTCTATGTGTGAACAGCTTTACCTCACGGTGGGCACAGGAACACATCTTGTTGAACAGTGGAACTGTACATCTCTTCCTTTCACCAGCAAAGTGTTCTGAAGTTTATCTTTGAAACTTGGAGGGACTGTAAATGGCAATTATTTAGATAAAATTTATAACTTGATGGGAAAAACATATTCTGTAAAACTAGTACATTTTGGTGTAGCACTGAGCCAGTGTTGAGCAGTATTATATGACAAGTCGAGCTTTACATTCAGTAATGTAACCTCTCAGTATCCTATTCTCATCGTGATTTCAATGCTTAAAGCAACTTACATGCAGTTATATAGTTAATATATAGTATATTATACAGTATAGCCAACGCACTCTGTATATCTAAGCCAATGGCTAATTTTGTCATAAATCAACTACTAAAAAGTTAAAACTTTTTTCAAAGAAATACATTTGGACTGTTGCTTTTTTGGTCTATTATGTTTAGGTACTTACCATCAACAGTGATCTTGGCCAAAGTACTCACATTTCCCATAGTGCTAGCTGCATAACACATGTACTGACCCTTGTCTTCCACAGTAACAGAAGTCAGGACCAAATAGCAGGCGCCTGAGTTTCCTTCTGAGATAATGTGGCGCTGGTCATCTTTCACAATAATACCATCTGACAAAATAAAACTGTATTTTAAAACTAAATACAGAATCTGAAAGACAACCTGAGATAACATTGTGAACTAGTTCACCAAATTCCCTGAAAATTTCAAAGTATGTTTACCTTTGTACCAAGTTACCACTGGTTTTGGGGTTCCGATGACTTTGCAGGTCAGTTTTACAGTCTGTCCAATTGTAGCTGCACAGTCTGTTAGATTCACTTCAAAGCATGGTGGGCCTAATAATACATAAATGGAGACATACGGAGTTTCTCCCAAAGCAACTTGTCAGTGAGTCAATACATTTCTTTGAATATAATTAAAAGTGTCCAGCAGAGCATTTGTCCATTGAGTGAAGGTCTAAGAATGTCCAGAATGTATTTTGCCAATGAAGAATATGTTCTCTTTAATAATTATATTTTGCATTTTTCTCATTGGCTCAGCAGCACATCATGCAGTTTTTTTGTCCACTATTAGGTTTAGTAATTGTGACACTGACCTCCAGTACACATGTTGATGTTAAATGCAAGTATTTTGATAGACATCTATATACTCAAAACTAGGGATGCACCGAAATGATTTTTTTGGAAAACCGAAAATGAGGAAACACTTGGCCGAAAACCGAAGCCGAAAACCGAAAATTATTATTAAATCATTAAAAGAATAAATCTGTTACAAAACTATGAAAATGTTTATTTAGCATTCAAACAATGCACAATATAAAATAAAAATTGAAATAAAATATTTGACTTGGCCCCACTCATGAATAGCCTAAAAGCAAGATAGCTGAAATATTATGCAGTTAAATATCTTCTCTCATAAAACTAGTGAATTCAAGTGCATTTTAATATTCTGAACGAAGTGCATGAACAAACTGCATTCAGAACAAGTGCTTTAAAAACTGTTGAAAGATATAACAACATTCTCTGTAGGCCTATAACAAAATAGTGTATTGAAACAAAGACTGACATAGCCCATATATTAACTGTGTGTGCTTGAAGGGTCTTGCTTCTTCTGTGCTTGATCAGGATGTTTTGATTTTATATGATAAATTAATCCCGACGTTGTGAAAGTCTTTGTGGGTGCACCCCCTCTAGAAATTTCGGCATTTCACGCTTTAAAAACGGCTTTGCGCGTGTCTTTCTTAGATATATCGAAATGCGTCCACACGGCAGACATGCTGACTCTAATTCAGTCTGGCATGTGCAGGCTGCGCTTGCTGATTGCGTCATCACTGTTTCGGTCGCGTAAAAAAAAATTTGGTGGCCGAATATTCGGTGCATCCCTACACAAAACGCCTACATGTCTTTGTGGACTGACAGATGCAGAAATGCAGCTCAGCCCAGAAGGAGCCTGAGCACTATCAAGTTGTGTCTTGTGGATGTTTACTGCAAACTCACTCCATATTGGAATTCTGTTGCGCTGCTGCAGGTCCTGGAAGTCTTTGAGCCAGGATAGACGGGTGAGCGCAGTGTGAGCCTGAAGAGTTATTTTTCTGATTGTACCACGATGTTCATGCCACAGACCCCAGCATCTGTCATCCCCTTCCACTGTATCCTTTAGATCAATGTCACTCAGCTATAAGCAGATCAAAAACAGCCATCAACTACATAAATTTGCATGGCAGGTATCTGTGTAAAGCATAAGAAGTTCATTTTACCTATTTAATGTCTGATCTTTTAAGAGTCTGGCCTCAATACATTGTAATTTAACTGTAATCGACTGAATTAAAAAAAGAATATTTGAACTAAAAGAACTGTGCAATGATTGTGCAGCTGGCATATGGCTTGGCGGGACAGTATCTAAACTAGTTCAACCTTCATTTTGTTCTTGAACACATAGACTTCAGAATGTGTGTTCAGGTCTCTTTTCAGCTTGCAGAAGATGACACAGTCCTTGAAGAGGAAGACATGGCGATGATGACCTCTCAGCGAGATTTTGGTCCCAGGTGCTTCCTCCCATATGGTGAAGGAACCCTGGGATGGAATTGCCAAAGAGATAAGGATGTTAATCAGAGCCTTATAATGTGTGATTATCAAAACTTATTATTAAGATTACTGAGATTACTTGAGTTATTGTTTTGCTATATTGATTTGCATAATCATTTAAATGCAAATGCACAAAACATTCTTTTTATGAGTTATTACCTTTTTTTACATACTACAGGATATTCCGTGTCCGCATTTTTTCCATTCTTTAAACATCAGTGTCATGGCGTGTCTCGCTTAACGCGCCCTCAGCCAGTCCGTTTGTCGGAGCCTGGCACTTCTGCTGAGCCTGGCACTTCTCTCTCTCTCATTTTGGATTCTGCTGCTCACCTGATTGTCAACACCTGTTCAGCATTTTACTCTCCCTATAAATACTCAACCTAAACCAGAATTTATCATCTGTTCTCCATCATGCCTACCTAGTTAGCAGGTCCCCTTAATGCTCTGTTTAATGTCCCCTTAGACTGCTCTGTTTAATGTCCCCTTAAACAGAGCAGTCAGCAGACCTGGCAGTCCCTCTCCATCATCAAAGGCACTGATCACACCTAAGTGACTAGACCTGGCACTTCCCGGGCTCATCTCCTCTATGCTATGGTGGGCTTCGAAAACGCTTCTGGAACTGTTTCTGTTTGTGTGTCTGAAGCAGCACCTCGTTCTGGGACTGTTTCTGTTTGTGTGTCTGAAGCAGCGCCTCGTTCTGGGACTGTTTCTGTTTGTGTGTCTGAAGCAGCGCCTCGTTCTGGAACTGTTTCTGTTTGGCCGAGTATTAGAAGGTACTTTGTGCTCAGCGTCTCCTGTTTGCATTTCCCAATAAATCTCCTGAAATAAATGATCACAAGTACCTCCTGCAATTGCATCGCCTTACATTGGCTAGCCAACATTATGACAGTCAGAAAACAAGACATTTTTCTTTTTGCAAAACACGATTTTCAACCAAATTCAAATAATAAAATATCCCCCTTTTTTCATCATAAATAAAATGTGGTATGAATTGAATGTTTAGAATCTGCATTTTTCAATGAATTTCTCCATTTTTACATGTACTCAACTACAGTGTTGTGCACGAACACGTTCTATGAACAGCGTTCATTGAACACGTTCCTATTTTTCGTAAACGCTGAACTGAACGAATCAGTTTACAAATTTTAAACGTGAACACGAGTGACGTTCACTCTCGCGAGACTGAACGCAGCTCACGTTTTCTGTTTGCTGATTACAGGCTAGCATTGTTAGTACTTCGAGTTCAGGCGCTTCTGCAGAAGGCAGTTCGTTTAAACATTTGAGTCTGTTTTTTTTTTTGATGCAATCAGTGTAGATTTAGAAGGGGAAAACGTTTTGTTTACTTTTAGCACTTTAAAAGATATTGTCTGAATGTTGCATTTTAGGCAGACATGTTTTGTTTACATTTTGTGTTAATATTGTCT
>JBBPCX010069576.1:0-11254 GCA_037974365.1 Hydrocynus forskahlii | reverse complement strand
TTGTTCTGTTTCTGCGAGAGACCCAGACTGGAGACAGAATGGAACTGTGTTGTATTCTCTGGTGCCCAGTGAGGTCAGTGGTGTCCCAGTATCCTCGTTTTTATGCATTAATGCAGACACAGGGGTGATCCATGCTGTGAGATCATTTGACTATGAACAGTTCAGAAACTTCAAAGTTCAGGTTGTGGCCAGAGACAATGGTTCTCCTCCACTCAGCAGCAACACGACCGTGAATGTGTTAATAACAGATGAGAATGACAACTCTCCACAGATATTATACCCTGCTCCAGATGGAAAATCATTAATGACTGAGATGGTTCCTAAAGCTGCTCTTGCAGGCTCTCTGGTCTCCAAGGTGATCGCTGTGGATGCTGATTCTGGACAGAATGCATGGCTGTCCTATCACATTATAAAGTCTACAGATCCGGGACTTTTCACCATTGGTCTCCATAGTGGAGAGATCAGAGCTCAGCGGGACATCACTGAATCCGACAGCATGAAGCAGAATCTTATTATTTCGGTGAAAGATAACGGCCAATCTCCTCTCTCCTCAACTTGTTCTGTATATCTGCTAATTTCTGATAATCTCTCTGAAGCTCCAGAACTTAAAGACATGACTAATGAGGAGAACAACTCCAAACTAACATCATATCTGATCATCACGCTAGTTTCCTTGTCCACCTTCTTTCTGACTTTCATTATTCTGATCCTGGCTGTGAGGTTTTGCCACAGGAAAAAGCCCAGATTGTTGTTTGATGGAGCAGTGGCCATTCCCAGTGCATATTTCCCTCCCAACTATGCAGAGGTTGAGGGAGCTGGAACTCTCCGCAGTTCTTACAATTATGATGCGTATCTGACAACAGGATCACACACCAGTGACTTCAAGTTCATCCGATCCTACAATGACAACACTCTTCCTTCTAATCATACCCTAAAGGAAATTCCAGACGATCGTTTTGAAGAAAACTTCATTAAACTAAACATTTCAGAAGAAAGTGGTGAGGTAAGATATCTTGTATTGGACTTTTACAATAGAATCACATTTTATAATTTGCGGTCTTTTGTAGTATAAAATTATTTAACATGAGTGTAAGATTGTGACAACAACCACACCACCACCACCACCACCAACAACGACAACGACAACTACAATAATAATAATAATAATAATAATAATAATAATAATAGTAACTATTGTAATGATCATTATTATTATCATCATTATTATTATTAGTAGTAGTAGTATTTTTATGACTGTTTTGTTTTTATTTGTATTACTTCTGTTGTTTTTGTAAGCAGAGGTCACCTCAACTACCAGTGTAAACAGCAAAGAATTACAAGGATAAAGAAAAAGTTAAATATAAATATTTTTGAAGTGATTCAGCTATAATTACACTTTTTTATAATTGTAGCTTCCACTCATTATCATTACTTTTAATAACGTTTGCAAATATTTTCATACATCTTGTTTTCTTTTCCTCGTCATTATTTGCTATGGTCTTTGGCAGTGTGTGAAATAGGCTACATGCTTAGTCATTTGTAATTATTTTTGACGCTCGGTTTAGGTTTTATTCTCCAAATCCTAAACCTCTGCTTGTTGTGTTATCAACGTGTACAAGCGATCGTTTCTCACAGTGGATATTATATGTACTCCTAGCATTCTTTACCTTATTACTTGACTGTGGCACTTCCCTGTAAGTACTCAGAGGGTCGCTGTTGACCAGCCAAACAGATTAAATTTTTCTCACCCGCCCATTGGTGAATTTTAGTGTGAAAACACGACGACAGCTTTTGGAGGCTTTAGAAACAGATATTTCTGTCCAGAAAACGCGTGAAATCCGGAAATGAAAAAATAAAATATACTGACCTTTGCATTGCTGCTTCTCGGAGGGTGGGCTGTATGGAAGAACTGAAGATGAGAGGATGGCCAGTCTTCTCTGTTTCATTTCTTTTGTTTCTTCAGATCTGTCTATGCAGTGGCGACTTGAGCTACTCCATTCCAGAAGAGATGAAACGTAGACATATTGTCGGAAACTTGGCTAAGGACCTGGGGCTCGATGTTAACACTCTAGTTGCTAGGAATGGGCGTTTGGATGCAGACAGTGCCAGTAGACGTTTCTGTGATCTAGATCCAAGGACGGGAGCTCTTATTGTTTCGGATCCCGCAGACAGAGAGGAGCTATGCGGCTCACGCGCTACGTGTCATTTGAAGTACGAGCTAGTGCTCGAGCGACCATTAGAGCTGCACGGCGTTGTTGTTCAAATCCAAGACATAAATGATAATACACCTCAGTTTTCCTCCGATAAAATTAAACTTGAAATTAGCGAGTCTGCTGTTAAAGGAACCTCTTTCTTCTTGGGAGAAGCCCACGATGCTGATTTGGGACAAAATGCAGTTCAAGGATATTCGCTTGAAAGAAATGATCATTTCTCTTTAAATGTCCGCACAAATTCTGACGGAGGGAAGTGTGCCGAGTTGGTCCTCGATAAGGAGCTCGATCGCGAGAAGGAACAGGAGGTTACTTTGTTCATCTCTGCTTACGATGGTGGAGATCCACGAAGGTCAGGTACTGCGGTTATAAGTATCACGGTGTTGGACGCTAACGACAATTCTCCAATGTTTAATCAGTCATTATATACAGTGAGTCTATCTGAAAATGCCCCTCTTGGCACCGTGGTACTTACAGTCAACGCTACCGATGCAGACGAGGGTGCAAACGGAGAGATAACATATGAGTTTAGTCGACTGCCCGAGAAAGCTGCTAGACTGTTTTCGCTGGACAGCATTAAAGGAGAAATTAAAGTGATCGGTTCTGTGGACTTCGAAGATAATTCCTACTACGAAATGCGCGTACAAGCAAAAGATGGACCGGGGTCCGCTTCTGATGCAAAAGTAGTCGTAGAAGTCACTGATGTAAATGATAATAGTCCTCAGATAGTCGTCAAGTCTCTCATCAACCCCTTCCCTGAGAATATTATTCCAGGGACAGAGGTGGGCATTATCAATGTGCAGGATGAAGACTCTGGGAGAAATCGTCAAGTCAACTGTTTTATTCAGGAAAATGTTCCATTTAAACTGTACCCATCAGTAAAGAATTATTACTCCATAATAACAACAACTCAGGTGGATCGGGAAGTTGTATCAAACTTTAATTTTACAATTATTGCGACAGATGAGGGAACTCCAGCATTATCCTCATCCAGGACTATTCATTTTTCTGTGTCTGATGTCAATGATAATCCACCTGTGTTTGAAAAACTTTCTTATAGTGCTCATGTGCCTGAGAATAACAAACCAGACACATCTATCAGTTCTGTTACTGCAATAGACCCAGACTGGAGACAAAATGGAACAGTACTGTATTCTCTGGTACCTGGTAAAGTCAATGGGGTCCCGGTGTCCGCGTTTTTATCCATTAATGCAGACACAGGGGTGATCCATGCTGTGAGGTCATTTGACTATGAACAGTTCAGAAACTTCAAAGTCCAGGTTTTGGCCAGAGACAATGGTTCTCCTCCTCTCAGCAGCAACATGACCGTGAATGTGTTCATAACAGATGAGAATGATAACTCTCCACAGATATTATACCCTGCTCCAGAGGAAAAGTCTTTAATGACTGAGATGGTACCTAAATCTGCTCTGTCAGGCTCTCTGGTCTCCAAGGTGATTGCTGTGGATGCTGACTCTGGACAGAATGCGTGGCTGTCCTATCACATTATAAAGTCTACAGATCCGGGACTTTTCACCATTGGTCTCCATAGTGGAGAGATCATTGCTCAGCGGGACATCACTGAATCTGACAACATGAAGCAGAACCTTGTTATTTCAGTGAAAGATAACGGACAGCCCCCTCTTTCCTCAACCTGTTCTGTACATCTACTGATTTCTGATAATCCATCTGAAGTTCCAGAACTTAAAGACATGACTTATGATGAGACCAACTCCAAACTAACATCTTATCTTATCATTGTGCTTGTTTCTGTGTCCACCTTCTTTCTGACTTTTATTATCCTGTTTCTGTCTGTGAGATTTTGCCACAGGAAAAAGCCCAGACTGTTGTTTGATGGGGCAGTGGCCATTCCCAGTGCATATCTCCCTCCGAACTATGCAGATGTTGAGGGAGCTGGAACTCTCCGCAGTTCTTACAATTATGACACATGTCTAACAACAGGCTCACACACCAGTGACTTCAAGTTTGTTGGATCCTACAGTGAAAATACACTACCCTCCACTCTTACTCTCAAGAGGAATCCAAATGAAAAATTTGCTTTGGAAGAGAATGCTTTTGGTACTGGCTTGAGGAATTCAGAGGTATGCTCTTGCAAATATATTTAACTTACTATGTGTACAATGTAGTTCAAACAGACAATTATGTGTGAATGGAGCCTCATTTAAAACAGGGAAATTTCTTCTTTGTTTAGTCTCTGTGTTCATCACCTTTTTATTTTTAATAATGAGGGACAGATGCGTATATGCAATTTTCTTCTGGAAGCTGTTTTTGTGTTGCCATTAGTATTTCTTGGATTTTTGACTAGGCCATTGTTCATTTAAATTTTGGATGCTAAGTAGTTATTATGGTGAGCCCTACAATACATTTTCTTTCATCATTCTTAATTTTCAGTGTGATATTTTGACATTTTCAATGTGATATTTTGATATTGTTCATAGACTGGTACCCCCCCACCCAAAGTAGTTTACTTATGAATTTATGCATGCACCTATTATAGTTGTGCCACTGACTGATGTTTAGAGAGCACTTACAATTAAGTTTTGTCCAGTATTTAAGACAATTCATGAAATAAAATGAGCAAATGAGCATGATATAAGATGAGCATAATAATGTTATGAAAAATATTTGGCATACTTGACATGTATGTTCTAGATTTCTTGTTGTTGTGGAATGTGGGAGAATTCCTAGAATCAAACGCATTAAGTGTGTTTGATTTTATCACTCTGTATATCTTGGCTCAGTTATAGTGTAATGGGAGTCATTCCAATGATTGTTAGTTTTAATACTTTCATTATAAGTGAATCTTGTCCTTTATTTGATATTCCAGAATTCTGGAGAGTTGCATCACAAAGAGTACAGAAAAAGGCTGGATTACATTTGGTCTTGATTGTGACTTTTAGAACTGGATTAGAACTTAATCAGTATTTAGTCTAGTGTTCTATATGTTCCCTCTTCGTTGCCAGGTACAGTGACAATAATTTTTAGGACAATAAATTATGTAATCGAATAGTTAGTCTCTTACAATTTTGATGTTAAAAACGGTGTACTTAGAGAATGGTTGTCTGGGAGCTCTCCATGGTGCTGAAGCGCATGGTTTCCGACTGATAGGATGCTGGTATATGCCTTTTAAGATAGCCCAATGTAAATCGTCATATTCGCTAAAATACCACAAATGAACGAGATGATACCTATATATCGTATGTAAAGTTTTGGTTTATTGTGCTTCTCATTTTCATTTCACAGTTACTTTGTACCCTCTTCATTTTACTTTTGTGCATTAAGCCACACTGGGTGAACTGCAGCTGCTGCTATCATCTTACTTGTCTCACTTACGAGTGACAGCTGATGTCAATCGACAATTAATGTTTACATGTGACTTTTTGATTGTCATAAAGCTAATTATTTCACTCGCTGAAACTGTGTCATCGGTATCTATGCATCCTTCGTGAAACGTTTTCATGAACTTGGACTGTTCCCACACGGTATACGCACACAAGTTATTTGCACAACCATTCATAACTTATCCTGACGACATGCACTGCAACGCAAATTCCATTACATATTTTTGTTTCCCTTAAATTCACAGAAAACGATCTTTAAAGGGCACAATGCATCTTCCTTTGATGTGCAGGCCATTTGGCTAGTTTACACTTGCAATAAACACAAAATACTCAGAGCGTCGCTGTTTACCATCACTTGAAACTTCTATTGAAGATTTCCGCCCATCTTTTGAATATTCATTTTTAGACATATATGACGACAAGAAAGATCGCCACACAAACTGGGGTAGCCTTCCTTTTCCGATGATAAAAAAAAAAATATTGGTATATTGCATTTTTAAGCAACGTTAAACAGTTATCCGAGAGACTGAGATTTAAAACTGCAAATATGGGATGCCGGATGCGGTTAGTGCTGTTTTTCCTCTGTTGGAGTGCCGTCTGCGGAAATCTCAGCTATACAGTTCCAGAGGAAACGAAGCGCCATTATGTGATTGGAAGTATTGCAAAAAATCTTGGACTCGCTGCTCAGACTTTATCAGCTCGTAAAGCGAGAATTATCACGGAGGACAGCAGCAAACGGTATGCTGATTTAAATCTGATTACTGGAGATTTGATCGTGGCGGAGACAATAGATAGAGAGCTGCTTTGTGGCTCGAGAATGAACTGTGTCTTGAATTTTGAGCTCGTTTTGGAAAATCCCCTCGAGGTACACCGCGTATCCATTAAAATTGAAGATATTAATGACAATGCGCCAAAATTTCTCAAGGAAATGATTACGTTCGAAATAAGCGAGTCTGTTAGTAAAGGGCGGCGTTTCCCATTGGACGAAGCTCATGATCCTGATATCGGACAAAACGGAGTCAGTGGTTATTCGCTTGAGAAGAACAATCATTTTGTTTTGTCTGTGCATGAGAACAGAAACGGAAGAAAAAACGCTGAACTTGTATTGGAGAAAGAATTGGATCGTGAACAGCAGAATGAGATTGACTTGGTTCTTACCGCAGTTGATGGTGGGAATCCTCAGAGATCGGGGACCTCTGTTATACATATCACCGTGATGGATGCTAATGATAATGTTCCAGTGTTTAGTCAGTCTGTATATAAAGTGTCTTTGGCTGAAAACACACCGCTGGGTACAGAAGTGGTGACAGTAAGTGCAGCAGATGCTGATGAAGGTGCAAATGGGGCAGTCTCATATGAATTCAGTCACATTGCTGAAAATGTTGCACAGTTATTCACAATTGACAAGATGACTGGGCAAATCAAGGTAAGCGGAGATATAGACCATGAAAAGGAAATATACTATGAAATTGGAGTGCAGGCCAAAGATGGTTCTGGTTTAGCAACCACTGCAAACATAATTATAGATGTCACTGACATCAATGATAATGCTCCAAAAATCATGCTTACCTCTCTGAAAAATCCTGTACCTGAGAATGCACTTGTAGGCAATGAGGTGGCTATCATTAACATTCAGGATAAAGACTCAGGAGAGAATCGACAGATACATTGCTCCATTCAGGAAAATGTACCTTTCAGATTAAACCCATCAATTAAAAACTATTTCTCACTGGTAACCACGAGCCTACTGGATAGAGAAAAACAATCTGACTACAACATAACCATTACTGCTACTGATGGAGGCTCTCCACCACTATCATCATGTAAGACTATTCATATAACTATTTCAGATGTCAATGACAATTCTCCTGTATTTGAAGAGACATCCTACAGTGCTTACATAGTTGAGAATAACAAACCAGGCACCTCTATTTGTTCTGTTACTGCGAGAGACCCAGACTGGAGACAGAACGGAACAGTGCTGTATTCACTAGTGGCCACTGAAGTCCACGGTGTTCCAGTATCCTCATTTTTATCCGTTAATGCAGACACGGGGACGATCCATGCTGTGAGATTATTTGACTATGAACAGTTCAGAAACTTCAAAGTCCAGGTTGTGGCCAGAGACAATGGTTCTCCTCCCCTCAGCAGCAACACGACCGTGAGTGTGTTCATAACAGATGAGAATGATAACTCTCCACAGATATTATACCCTGCTCCAGAGGGAAAGTCGTTAATGACTGAGATGGTACCTAAATCCGCTCTGTCAGGCTCTCTGGTCTCTAAGGTGATCGCTGTGGATGCTGACTCTGGACAGAATGCATGGCTGTCCTATCACATTATAAAGTCTACAGACCCAGGACTTTTCACCATTGGTCTCCATAGTGGAGAGATTAGGGCTCAGCGGGATATCACTGAATTTGACAGCATGAAGCAGAATCTGGTCATTTCAGTGAAAGATAACGGACAGCCCCTTCTCTCCTCAACCTGTTCTTTATATTTGCTTATTTCTGACAATCTTGCTGAAGTTCCAGAACTTAAAGACATAACTTATGAGGAGAACAACTCTAAAATAACATCATATCTGATCATCGCGCTTGTTTCCGTGTCCACCTTCTTTCTAACTTTCATTATCCTGATCCTGGCTGTGAGATTTTGCTACAGGAAAAAGCCAAGACTTTTGTTTGATGGAGCAGTGGCTATTCCCAGCGCATATCTCCCTCCCAATTATGCAGACGTTGAGGGAGCTGGAACTCTCCGCAGTTCTTACAATTATGACGCTTATCTGACAACAGGATCACACACCAGTGACTTCAAGTTCATTAGATCCTACAATGACAACACTCTGCCTTCAACTCATACTCTTAAAAAGAATCTAAATGATCCATTTGAGTGCATTTCCCCCATTGCTACTCCTTCAGCAGATTCAGAGGTAAGTTTTTTGCCTCATATCCTACGTTCCAATTAATTTCAAAACCTAGTTCTTGTTTTTCTTTTTTGATATGAGCAAATCATGAAGGAAAAACTCCTATATATGTGGTGGAGCCTTTATGATGTATATTTCACCTTCTAGCTTGTTTGATTTTTAAAGGTTTTTTAATGTTTGCAATTAAGAATTTGTTTTAGCAACAAGTGAGAGCAGGTACTGCTATTCATCTTTTGTTTAATACAGTAAGCAAACCATGTTCACTTATACTATGCTTGGTTGGGTCATTGCAGTGTTTTTGACCAAATCAACAGTTTAAACAGTCTTTGGTTTCTTGGTTCCTGGCTGACTTATGTTTCTTGAGTTTGTTCTCAGGCAATTCTGATAAGAATTAAAATTGTTTTTGATACTTTGGATCCTGATGTCTCTTTGGAAGTGTGATGATATATTTTCTAATTACAATTTTCTGTTAAGTCTGAGCAATTAGCAATGTTTTGTTAGCACTGCCTTATTTTCATTTACATTCACAGCATTTAGCTGACGCTCTTATCCAGAGCAACATACATCAGTACTCAAGTAGTTCACATCTGTTCTTCAAACCTGTAAAGCTATACTTAAATCAATGTCCACTATTCAGCCAAGTTATAGCCAGCTAAGTACACCTAAACAACTCCTGTCCAAGAAAAGTCAGAGGTTAAGGCAAAAGTAAGGAAAACATGGAGATAAGAGTAAGTTTTTTTTCAATGAATATGGGGAAGAAGAAATAAATAGTTAGTCACGAAGGTGCTCCTTGAAGAATTGGGTCTTCAGATTATGCTTATTTATGTGATTTCCTTTTTTTAAAATTAGTTTCATTGAACTAGTGTTCACACAGTTTCATTGTAATTTCAGATTAGACTTTTCCTCTTTGAATAGCTAGTTCAGTAACATCTTCACACTCTTGTAAGTTGGCAGAAAAGGGGAAATAATCTTGATGTGTCCGTGAAGACTATTGTGTCCTTTGTAATAAGATAACAATCAGTTGTTCATCTTTTTTGGTGTTGTATAAGTTATTGCTATTACCTGAGCAGAGAATAGCTGACCTGACATCGTCTTTGTTGTCAATGTCAGCATGAGCGTTAGACTGTAGATCTCTTTAGTGCCACACTGCATATGTGAACTTGAATGGATGTTGACCACAAAATGTGACACATTGTTTATTACATTTTACTGCTTTCCTTTCTCATTAGTTATCATATTGTACTCTTCACCATGCTGAATTGTGGTTTGCTGAAACAGTAAACAATATGCTGGTGTTTATAACTTGTATGCAATCATGCTGATTCTTTACAGTTACTGGCTAATTTTATTTTCTGTTCAAGTTTGATATACTGGTGCACTTAACGCTGTAAGATATTTGCACTTAACACTATCTGAAGGTAGTAAAAAATAAAAAAGATAAAGAGGCAAAGGACTCTGATTTATATTACTCGTGTAGCACATCTAGAAACAAATTGTTTATTTCTTAGCCATTCTGATTTCTTAGCCATTCTGACAGCCATTCTGATAAAATTCAAAGAATTTATGAGTATGTGAGTTATCCAGCTCAAAGTGCTTTAATGGGGTTAAAAGACAATAATAATATGATGATAATTCAGCACAACAAAACGTATTACCACATCTTTCTGAAGAATTTTGGTGTATTAAGCAAGCCTGTAGTGTTGGATTTTGATTTCAGAGAACGAATCAGAACAAGGAGGATTAGATCATCCATGATACATGATGGTGCTAATACATTTGTTTGTCTGTTTGAAACAACAGCAGAGCATTAGAATATATTCTAGAAGATCCGGCAAGTCCGTGTAATGATGCTAGAACAAGTGTGAAATGGTCTCTCTTCCATGTTGTTGTTGATACCCTAGCTGCTACGTTCTGCATGCACTGTAACATCTCAGTTATCTTTTTGACATTCCAGTAATCAGCAATTTACAGTTGTTAAATATCAAGAAAACAAAAACGTACATCACACGCTTTGCATCAAGCAGACAAATGTACATTCAACTGATTTTTCTCAGATAAATGGAGAATTACACCTAGCATTTTACAAATGCTTTGCAGCTGAATTCCTACTTTTCTCATAATTTCACTTCCATAAGTATTGTTTTCAACAAGAACAATGTCTGTTTATGTGTAATTTATCAACGTAACTACATTGGATGTCTATCCTGATAGAACGTTTAGAGTTTAATTTATGTATTGCTTCACAGTACTAACATTTATACGATGTTGCTTTGATAAACGATCAAAATCACTGGATGTTCTGTGTTAAAAGTGCAATGAACCTATAATACTCGGAGCGTCGCTGTTTACCAACACTTAAATCTACTGATGGACCTGTACGCCCAGCTTTTAAATATTCAGGTTTTTCTCCCTCCGACAGTGTCGACAACCACTGAAAAACTTGGCATAGTCACGTCTTTTGTCTCGTATAGATAATACTTTTGGGATTGACATCACGATTTCCAGCTGTAATGTACACTAAAATGGATTGGAGAATGCTTATCCCTGCGATTCTTTTATTGTCTTTCTCCCTTTGTCGCACAGTCCATGGAGATCTAAGCTATGTAGTTCCAGAAGAAACCAAACGTCAGTACGTAATTGGAAATATTGCTAAGGACCTTGGACTGGATGCTAAGCGGCTGTCTATTCGCAAGGCTCGTATTGATACAGAGGACAGCAGCAAACGATATTTTGACATCGACCTGACCACAGGCACT
>JBBPCX010069575.1:0-11256 GCA_037974365.1 Hydrocynus forskahlii | reverse complement strand
GTATACTGGTGGTGCTGAATGCTGAGTGGTTGGAGCTCCTTAATCTAGACTCCTTGTATCTTTAGGCACTTTGCAGCATGTCAGTTCACATTTCTTTAATTTAGTCTACTCAGTATGACAAAGATAAGACAGGTTGAGTGGTGGAAAATAATATTTTTGTACCAACAAGTTGATTCAAAGCAAGTTATAAAGAATGAGGGGTGGATCAAGACTTTTGGAAAGTACTGTAACTCACCTTTATTCACGTGTGTACGTGTGGTACATTATATAGACAAAAGGATTGGGACATAACTGATTTTCAGGGTTTGGGCCCCTTACTGAACTGGAATGGAGATTGTGAGCCAGGTCTTATCATCCAACATCAGTGCCTGACTTCATAAATGTTCTACAGAATGAATGGGCATAAATTCCAAAATCTTGTTGAAAGCCTTCCAAGAAAAGAGGAAGCTGTTATAGCTGGAAAGGGGGACCTAATTCATATTAAAATCTATGGATTTGAATGCAGTGTCATTCAAATCCCTGTTGGTGCAACGGTCAGGCGACCCAATACTTTTGTCCATGTGTCTCAGAAGTGGTTGAACGTCTCTGTGTGAGGAATGTGTTTTTATAAGCTAATTTCGTCCCGCAGGAGTTTGAGTCCACTCTGTTTGAACTGAATTCTCTTACCTGTGCGCTGTTAGAGGTTCAGGGCGGACTGGGTTGTCCTCTCTGAGGGACAGTCGAGCTGAGGAGCTGTTCCTGAAGCTCCTTTTCTGTACCAGAGCACCACTGTGTCTCGTTTTACGCGCGTCTCTCACCAGAAACCCCCCCGCCGCCAGCCTGGCCGTGCGCACTAAAGGTCTCAGACGGTTCATTATCCGCTTTTACATTTAATTTAACAGGATAAAGAGCTAAAACCCGCTTTAAAAGTTCAGGAGCCGATCCTCCCCAATCCGACCACAGCTCCCTGTTTAACGGCAACTCTCGCAGACAGGTGCTCGAGCCCCAGAGACTCGCGCACGTGCTGAATTAAAGGGCCCATACCCTTCATTTCCCTGCATTTAATTTTTACATTTATGACTTTCTGTGGAATTTTGTGTGACCCAAGCTAAATAACCTCTCTTTATCTCTTGGAATTCACTGTTTCTGACTCAACTGTAATTCAATATAAAATATGTAGTTAAATACCATCATTTACATTTACATTTATGGCATTTAGCTGACGCTCTTATCCAAAGCGACATACATCAGTGCACAAGTAGTCCACATCTGTATCTTAGACCTGTAAAGCAGAACTTAAATCAACATCCACCATTCAACCAAGTTACTGCACGCTAGGTACACCTAAACAACACCTCTCAAAGAAAGTCAGAAGTTAAGACACAGTTAGGAAGAAATGGGGGTAATGGTTGTTTTTTTGTTTGTTTGTTTGATTTCTTTTTGTTTTTGTTTTTTTTTAGTAGTAAGCAAGCGAAATGAAAGACAGTCACCAAGGTGCTCCTTGAAGAGGTGGGTCTTCAGGCGTCACACTCACCACTGATCTGCCATGTAACATATATATAGGTATGCATATTGTAACCCCCACTTTAACACGGATCAGCAGTCGCGGTTTCACCAGCACTGATTTTCTGAGAACCGAACTAATAATTGTTCGCTGAAACCCCCGCAGTAACGCGGAAACTGCAGATATCCTCCGCAATTTTTTTTTTGTGACGTCCAGGCCTCGTCCGCCACGCCTCCTGGTGCTGGGTTGCTAAGCACCGCACCCCATACATTTTCATACATTTAAGTGTTAAATTATTAAGAAAAATATAATTTACTAATTTTGTAACATAAATATTAATGTAAATACAGCTACATTTCCAAATAAAAAATAACTATATTGGTACTGTGGCGAAAAACACAAAGAAAGGCGTCTTGGGATGGTGAAATACTCAGAGACGGGAGCTTTGAAAGTAACCAATCCGAGAACGCTATTTATTTCTTCTTGCTGCTGATTGGCTGCTGCCCTTTGACGCAGCTGCAGCCCAGAATTTCCCCCATGGAGCATCTCAAGTGTTCTCAAGTTTGTCATTTTGTTCTTCTTAAAGCCCTGTATTTTTATTACTGTAAATTAAATGAATTTATTACTGTATTTACCTGCTTATACCAAAGAAAATGTGCTGCATGAAGTACAGTCCAGTCTATACAGGGGGAACATCGGTATTTACATTCTAGCACTGCAGTAGTTCAGTGTAAAACTGAACAGTACTGATACGGGTTTACCTTTACATTTTCTTTTTATTGTAATGTATTAAGCTGAGTTTAAAATGAAATTAAAGTGTTTTGGGAGCATATTTGTGGGTATATTTAGCGTTTACACTTTAAAAAAAGGCATTTTATGCATTTTTTTCCCATGTCACAACAATGTGATTTTTCACTATACTCAGGTGCTCTTACTCCCTTAATGTTAACTAAAATACACTTTACTAAAAATACACTTACTAACAAATAAATGTACGCGGTACAGTATTGTCTCCATCTGAGTTCCTTTAATAGCCAGAAAATGTCTTTTTTATTTACCACTACAGACAACCACCTAATACAAATAGAAATACGGATCACCAGATTCACCCTTATAAAGGAAACTGGTTTTATGTAACCTATTTTCATTTATAGCTCTTCACTCAACAACTTTTAACAAGGTTTAACAAGAATAAATAAATAAATATAAATTGCGATTATTCATATTGTCATACGCAAAATTAAATAATAAAAGGTCTGTAACATTTGGTTTGCAAACACTATAAACTAATTACATTCCTTTAACACAGTTACACAGCTGCACTTCAAATATCTCTGTAAATCTCAACCTAAACTTTAATGTAATCAAATCAAATATAAAGCCAAAGCTATTTGCCCCTGCAGGGCGTTCACGTTTTATCTAGTTTGTTTTAGAAAAACAAGTTCTCCTCAGAGTCCAGAGCATTATAGCAACTGTAAAGGGGACCAACTCCATATGAAAGTCTCTGTATCTGAATGTAGTGTCATTAAGGTCCCAGCTGGTGTTATGGTCAGGCGTTCCAATACTTTTGTCCATATAATATGAACAAAGTAATGGGACATCTGACCCCACGAAAACAAGCCGAGACCAATACCACTGCGTGCTGCACACCCACAAGCACAAAAAGCAACACACTTTCAAAATAAAAGGATTTTTTTTTTATCTGTGTTAACGTGCGATAAAATAATTGTCAGTGTTAAGTAAATAATGTGTTAACGTGATAATAATGCGTTATCGTGCCCAGCCCTAAAATATAAATATAGTGTGGGTAAATGCTTTAGTTGTTCAGACATCACATTCTAAACAGAAAATCCGTTTTTTTTATATGAGCCCTATAATAAAAGTGTTTAATGAAATCTGGTGAACTTTCAGAGTGTTTAATTAACACCTATCGTTTTCAGTTAATACAGACAGTGTTCACTCATGCCACACAGTTTTTTTCAAAAGTATTTACTTTTCATTTTGAAATTATTTAATACATAATGCTGTGCATTGTTGCATTGAAATAAGAGAACGTCCACTGTAAGAGTTAAACTTTATTGCATTACACATCAGTGTACATTCAGTTTTACAACAAAGCTCATTTACATCATCCAATTATTCTGTTGACTATTGCTAGAGTTTTTATATCAGTCTTTCGTTTAAAATGAACATGCAGTTGCTCAGACAGACAAATGAGTGACAAAAAGGCATAAAGTCGTCACACACAGTTCGTCTGGTCAGCCATATGTGCTCTAGTTTTGACTAAGGCGATCGGTAAAGGGCTGGTCGAGTCACCTGTGGCCTTTTCAGTTGCACCACACGAGATATGCAGACACAAACACTGTATAGTTTAAAGGCTCATGGTGCTACTACATCAACATACAGGCCCGGTGTCAAGGGGTCATTTAGGGGCCTCATATTTCTTCACGGCCCATTAAACATTGCTGATTTCAGTCATTTTTATCACTGTTTTATACAATCAATAATTAAATAAGGTGTAGTAAATAAAGATGTGCTCTAAAAATAAAATTGAATGAGTATCGTCTCTCTTAAAGAGTTTTTATGGCCATTATTTTGTTATTGTAAGTGTTCTAGTGTACTCAGGTATTCTAAGTCTTACTTCCATTAACAGATCAGACAGAGAGGAGAAAAGAAACCAGAGCTAAGGCACGACTCAGTACATTTTGTAACATCATCATCATGGACATTTGCGCTGAGAACACTGGGAACACTGGGAACACCTTTTAAAAGGCCTGGTCTGGTCATGACCACGGAATTGAAAGTGTAATCTGTCAAAATTATTTCATATAGCAGCACTGGACAGAGACACTTTCTAAAAAGATCAACAAAATCATGAAAAGAAGCAGAATCAGGTCATAGGAACGGCTTCCTATCCTATTCCTTCTGTTATTAAATAAATAGGACTGTGGAACACTAGGGGGCACTCATGGGACAGACCTCAATGAACTGGGGGCCAGGGGGGATGGAGTTTGGGCGGGTGAATGATAAAGGCCAAAAAGAAAAATAAATTATTACATTTTAATAAATGTATTCGGCTTCTTTTAAAAGTATAAAGTAGAAGGAAGCACTACATTAAAAAAACAATGAAAACATACCAATATTTTTCAGTTTTTTTACAGTAAACATGTTTTGGCCAGGTGGACACTAGCGCGTTTGCTAATTATGTGCTGACTGGTTACGAATGGCACTTTTCAAGTCCCATATCTGCAGTTAAATGTGTTGGAGTTACAGTAGTACTTCTATGTTGAGAAAACGAATGTTAAAAATGTTCAAGCACTTTACAGTTTTAAGACATTTACAATTTTAGGAACAGCTCCATAGGCACCCATTCATTTTGGACTCTCTCAGGAGTGCCCCCTAGTGTCTGACCACCCACCAAGTGGCATTTTTCTTTACCAAAATGATGCTAATGTCTTCGGTCATCGAAAATAGGCAGTGCATTAATACGTGAAAACTCTTTTTTGTGTGTGTAGAGAAATGGAGCTAAATACTTGTAGCTAACCGTTTCTTCCTTCTGGTATGAGCTCGGTGTCGCCGGACAACAGGTTACCAAGACATCCGAGACAATTCAGCATGTTGTGGGATCAGTTCTAGGTTGGAAACAACAATGTGTTGAGTTTACAAGAGTGCTTAGCTAGCTAGCTCCTTTGTGAACCTTCATCCCTTTCCTCAGTACTTTTCAAAACATGTTCCTGGATCCTGGATATGGCTTTTTAAAAAGTCGTCCTGATTTATTTATTTTATTTGGCCCTGCTGCCGGGCCTGCCTGTACTCCTGAATGACCTCATCTACACTGTAAACAGGTGATGGAGACGGAACGCTGGATCTGAGGACTAGACGCTCTTGGCTGGCCGAGGCAGCACCAGTCTCAGGGCGACGTCGATGACCCAGGCGGGCATGTAGGAGAGGGGGATCCAGAGCAGCTTGGCGTCCCAGCCGGCGCTGTAGCGGGTCCGAGGGTGCGCAGCTGTTAGGGCGTGCTCCATGCAGTTGGTAACTTTGCTCAAGTCTGAGTCACAAATTGTGTTCATAATCAACCTCTGGACCTTGATATCTGGGGGGAGAGCAGAAATGGAGAGGAGAACAGACAAGTAAAGAAAGATACATTTTTTACGACATTTAGCAGACGCTTTTATCCAAAGCGACTTCCATTCCCTAACTACAGGGGGCAGTCTCCCTGGGGCAACTTGGGGTTAAAGGTCTTGCTCAGGAAACCAGTGGTGGTATGCTGAAGGTAGGATTTGAACCTATGACCTCCTGGTCCAGAGGCAAGTATCTTACCCACTAAGCCCCACTACTACTACTTCTCCTACTACTACAACTACTATTATTATTATTATTATTGGGGCAGCTGGTGGTCTGGTGGTTAGAGAGTTTCTCCTGCAATCAGAAGGTTGTGGGTGCGAATCTAGTGTCATCACTGAAGTTACCTTGAGCAAGCTATCAATAATATCAATAATAATACTAATAATTTATATTACTCCTCCTACTACTACTATTTGAAAAAACAATAATAATAATAATAAATAGTAACAATAATACTCCTTCTAGTACTACTAGCAGTAATAATAATAATAATGAAAAACACACACACACACACACACACACACAGTAAGTAACCAGATATACTGACAGCTATCCAGGTATTTTTCTCCGTAGCTCTCTTTCACTTCAGGAGTCAGCTGGTTCCACAGGCGATGAAGCTCCTTCTCCAGTGGGTCTAGGCTGGTCAGCTGTGTCTTGAAGAATCCGGGTTCGATTATGCACACGTTGATTCCAAAACACTGAATATCCCTCCTGAACAGAAGATTGGATTTTTCTCTTTATTTACCATAAATATATTTTAACACTGAAATGAACGGTCCCATAAAAGGGATACATTCTTGTGTTTTTTTTGACAAGAAACGCATATTTCATGTACATACGTATATATAATGCGGATCATCAGTCACTGTTTCAGTCCGTCGTGGATTTTTTCTGAGAACTGAACTAGTAATTGTTCGCTGAAACCCCCGCAATAACATGGAAACTGCAGAAATCCTCCGCATTTTTTTTTGCTTTTGTGACGTCCGGGTCTCGTCCACTACACCCCCTTGTCCTAAAGCTGGGTTGCTAAGCACCCAAACATGAACAACCAGCATGAGGACAAGGGGGCGTGGCAGACGAGGCCCAGACCTCACAGCTTTTATTATGGCAATATATACATTTGCATACATTTAAATGCTAAATTATTCAGAATAATATAATTTACAAATTTTGTAACATAAATATTAATATAAATATTAATATTTCCATAAAATGACTATAATGTTTCTGGTACTGTAGAGAGAACACAAAGAAAGGCGTCTTGGGATGGTGAAATACTGCTGTACTCAGAGGCGGGAGGTTTGAAAGTAGTCAATCCGAGAGCGTTATTTATTTCTCCTTGCAGCTGATTGGCCGCTGCTGTTTGATCCAGCTGCAGTCCAGAATTTCCCCCGTGGAGCGTCTCGAGCGTTCTTGTGTTTTTTGTTTTGTTCTTCTTAAAGCCCTGTATTTTTACTACAGTAAATTAAATGAATTTATTACTGCATTTATCTACTTATACCAAAGAAAACATGCTGCATGAATTTCAGTCCAGTCTATACAGGGAGAACATCGGTATTTACATTCTAGCACTGCAGGTGTTCAGTGTAAACTGTACAGTAAGGATATGGGTTAACCTTTACATTTTCTTTAAGGGTAATCTATTAAGCTGAGTTTAAGATGAAATTAAAGTGTCTTGGGAGCATATTGGGGGGGCATATTTAGTGTTTAGACTATAAAAATAGGCATTTTTTTTAACCACACTATACGCAGGTGGCTTTGGAACACAATATATATATGGAACTGTATAAATACATATATATATGTATATATATACATATATTTGTATATATGAGACAGAGAGAAAAAGATAAAGAGAGAGCGATACAGATGAATAGATATATGTCAATAACATTTAGAGATACCTTAGACAATCGGAGAAACACTCCACACCAAACTTGGAGATGCAGTAGCCGCCTCCGTTTGCAGCCACCCTGCCGAGCACAGACGCCACGTTCACGATTCGGCCACGGGATTTTTTGATCAGCGGCAGGAACTTCATGGTCACCTCGATCACACCGTTCATGTTGACCTTCATGATGCAATCGAAGTCCTCCATCCTCATCCACTCAGAGGGACCCATGGGTAAAGAGGTGCCAGCATTGTTTACTATCCCCCACAGACCTGTCACAGCGAAAATGCTGAGTCAAATTTCAATAAACTGTTCAACTAAATGCAATTGCAGCTATCAGTGACTGGATAGAAGAGCACTTAATAGTGGTTACCGCTTTGTAATGCAAGTGACAGCGCTTCACTTAGCCTCACACCTCACACTTTCACACTTAGCAACCTGTTTAGCACAATTTGACATACACTGTCCATCTGTCTCACTTCCAAGTGTCTACAAAGGCCAGAAAGATCCCAGAAAGATGGACACAGATTTTTTCTCTAAGAGGTTTCACCCAGAACATTATACTAGTGCTGCTTCTATTTGTATTTTCAATGAAATAGTAAATCTTTTAGATTAGTAAGATTCAAGTCTAGTTTTTAATACCAAAATGAATTTGAATTACTCTATTTGTGCTTAGTCCCCAAATGCACTCTTTCATAGCAACTGCTGTTAGGTTGAACCAGCTTTTACATTGTACAGTTTTTCCAGCTTTACAGTGCTTCATTATTTTCAAATAATTTTATATGCATAAGGCAGGACACAATCTGTGTTAGCATAGACCGTGTTTTATTAATAACATTCAGTGGTGCAGCTGCGAGGGTCCCAAGGGGACATATCCCTCCACTTTTTGAAATAATGCAAGATCATTTGAGGTGGTTAGGATAACCATCACAAACAGGACATAGTCTGTATTATTTGTGAGAATGCCTCTTTCATCAAATCTCCCACATCAGGGCCATCATGGCAGCCAGCAGTCCGCTACCTTTACTACTTTTACTACCTTTACCTCCACCTTTGTAGCAGACCATTCAGTTACCCCAAATGAGGATTTCTGCCTTTGTTCAGTTTATAATGTGGACACATTGCCTTTTTCAGAGTGGCCTTGCGAAACAACATTCAGATTTTTTTAAAAATATTCCAATTAACACTTGAATTATAGCCAAACTGTATTTCATTATAATCAACAATGGTTCATCATAGTCAGCAATATTGTGTTCTTCAATGCATTCAGAGGCTTTAGCATGCAACATGTTTTCAGAGGTGAAGTTCAGGGAGCACAAACTCAAAACCACCTTCTTAGAGTGCCACAGGTCAAAAGTCTTGAGATCCATGAAGCAGTACTGTCTATTAGAGGTGCAACAATGTATCAAAATATCGTGATATCATAATGTAAACACGTGACAATGTGCATCACGGATCAACAGCCCAGTCCAACACGTTCACCTTATATACCCGCACTCCACTGTCCAGCTCTAGTCTCATTAGTAAATTGTACCAGAACTGGACACAGTCATCATATTTCTCCATTCAGATTTCATTCTAAATATTGTGAAAGTATTTTCAGTCCTGCTTTGTTGAAAATACGGTGTGTGTATCCAGCTGTGAGCCCTGAATGAACCGAATCGACTGTTTTGTTACTGTCTACTGTGAGCTTATTTATCATACAATGAAGAGGTTTTATCAGTTTGAATACGATTGTTATGAACTGAATGTGATAGTTATGATGTTACCCCCCCCACACACACACACACTTACACACACACCAAATTTGCTAGTCTGTCTACAACAACATAGTCAAGTTCTGTAAATTGCCCACTTTACTCTAAATAAACAGAACTCCTTTTGAAATGAAGACAATGATTTAGAATGTGCTTACTGAAACCACACTTTGTGTTAAATATCTCCTTTTTTAGTTTATTTTTTTGCTGACATTCTGCAAGGTTGCCCAACCTCTCAGCAGCTACAAAAGTAAGGATGGGTCAGGTAAGGTCAGCACCAAGCTGCAGCACTGAATTCCAGATGTGATTTAAGGCCGGATCCTCACTGACAGCGCACTCACCTTTATCTCCAACCTCCTTCTGGGTCCATTCAAACGCTTTCTGAATGCTGGCAGTGTTGGTCACGTTCACAATACACGTCTTCAGATTGGGGCTCGTCACTCTCTTCAGGTCGTTCGCCCCCTTTTCTGTTAGGCACCCGGCCAGCACTCGGAAACCGCGCTTGTCCAGCCGTCTGCACAGCAGGTTCCCGAAGCCGGAGTCGCAGCCAGTGACAAACACGTACCTTTCATTGATCTTGTTGATTTCCAGGCTGTCCCGGTAGAACCACACCAAAGCCCACAGCAGCACGAACGCACCAATGGCATATGTGGTCACGTTTTCTTTACTGTAGAGAGAAAGCAGAATGTAATTCATTCAGAACATTCTCAATCTGAGGGACAACTATCTTTTTTTTTAGACCAGCAAGGTGGGGACCCCGACACCTGACTCTCTAAAGCTAAAGGGAGGTGGAAGGATCCACATGCAAGAAGCTACAATCATTTTAACTTCAATCCAATTATATAAATCAATCAAACTCTTAATGTATTGATTGGTTTCATGTGCTCTCGGCATACCTAGCAATACATTTAAAGCATTTTTATCCAAAGCAACTTCCATCCCCTAACCATAGGGGGCAGTCTCCCTGGAGCAACTTGGGGTTGAGGGTCTTGCTCAGGAACCCAGTGGTGGCGTGCTGAAGGTAGGATTTGAACCCATGACCTCTTGGTCCAGAGGCACGTATCCTACCCACAAGGCCTCCATCACCCCTTAAATTGATCAAATTATCTGTGCTTTTAAGTCATATCACATTTGTGTCGGTACGTTTAACCAGAGAGTGTTTTATTCATTCTCGTTGGTTGTGGCATGTACATATTCCTACCCTATATACTCATATATTTGTTCCATGTCCATAGTTGTTCCTGATAGATGAAGCTTCTAATGGACACCTGTGGAAAATCACAGAAAAAAGAAAGATAATTAAATACTGAAAGACACCTGAAGCCACTGAAACAATTTATTCCCCCCAGCTTGAATCAAAATGCAGAAATACATATGAAATTACAGCCTGGCAGAGAGAACCAGCAACCAGCTAATATCTCTGTGCCTGAAGGATAAAACCTGTTGGATCAAAAGGAGTAAAACAACTCCCCAGCAGTGAAGAGGTCAAAGTGCCTGGACTTTTCCAGAAGCAGTGCTCTGGAGGGACGTTTACATTAGTGCACACATACGCACCATATGCTTATAGATTATGTGGTCGCCGGAGCCTTACATGCATAAGTCCTTTTTTCAGCACAAATCTTGAGTTAAGGCTCTTACGAAACAAAGAGGCATTGATATCAGGACAGAAGCCGCAGGAATGTGTTGGTTGTTTTCTGTAATCCAGCGCAGGCCAGGCCTCACTAAGCCTCTGAACGCTCAAAAGTTATTAGCTTGCAGCTTACAAGGAGGATTCAAACCAGCAGGCAGAACTCAGCGATAACGCCAGTCAACAGTAATCAAAGGGAACAGGCGGATCCAGACGCAGCAGAGTGAGTGTGGGTGCAGCCGAGGAACTCACACATATCTATCTCTCTATCTCTCTATTTCTCTCTCTCTCTCTCTCTCTCTCTCTCTCTCTCTCTCTCTATCTATCTATCTATCTGTCTATCTATTTGCCTGTCTGTCTATCTCTCTCT
>JBBPCX010069574.1:0-11257 GCA_037974365.1 Hydrocynus forskahlii | reverse complement strand
CTCTCTCTCTCTCTCTCTCTCTCTCTCTCTCTCTCTCTCTCTCTTTCTCTCACACACACACACACACACACACACACTCTTTCTCTCTGTGTTTTCCCTCAGTGTTGAGTATTGGTGAGGGCGGTTATTGGGAGGGGACTGTGCGAGGAAGAACAGGCTGGTTTCCCTCAGACTGTGTGGAAGAGGTAGCGCCCCGCAGCCTGGACCACCGTGCTGGTGAGAACACAAGCATATGCCATTAATTAAGTAAAAATAAACATTAAAATCTCATTGCTTTGAATCTTGCGTTAATTACCGATGGCACCAAACTGTTACCACACATCAGCATCTTCACAGAATACTGAATCGGATGATGAATCCAATCCAGTGAAGTGTTTGTGATACTTTTAAATGCTTTTCTTGTGTGAACTGAAACCAGTTTAAGAACAAAATGCCAGTATTAGCTGATGTGGGAGCTGTAATATAATATAATATATAATATTAATATAATATTAATATAAGTACTTAGTACTTGTAAAGAAAAGTGGTGTCTTTAGCATTAGAAAGGCAACAAAAAAGTTTATAATCAGTTTGTGTGTCCAGAAAACTGATTGTAAACGCGTTGAGCTTGTGAATTTCCTGCAGAATTGTTTTACACCTCTATTTAGATTCCATCCTGCCCTCAACTAAATAGGATGTGCTGCATTAAAGAATTAAAAAGAGCTTAATGCAAGGACCAGTATTAACAGAGGGTCATGGAGAGCTGGTGTCCAGCACAGTCCTGATTGGTTAATCGCATGTTACACCCAAAACACACCTCTGAATAATTTCGAGACTTGGGATGACCTTTTTTTGCCTTGCTCTGGCACCAAGTCTGTTTTTTTTCCACTGTCAAAATAGCAAATTGGATTTGGACACGGCTATAAATGTAAGTTGCGCCTTCTGCTTTGCGGTTTGCATTGGATCGTCAAAATAGAGCCCATAGTGTTCTTCTCCAAGCCTGTTGTGGTTTCCACTGTGTTAACAGCAGTTTTAAACGATGCCCCCTCCCAGCTTCGTATCACTGTGTGACAGGGAGACCTAGGTAGTGTCTTGAATTGGACATAAATTGGGAAGAAGAAAAAAAAGCAAAAGACTTGTTTATCCCATCTTTGATCAGAGACTGTTTGAAAGCTATTAATAGTTAACAGTATTACAGTCAGTGGTAGAGGCAGAAGCACAATCACACTCCTCTGATTGTGCTGCTTCACACTGGGTAAACCCACCACGGCCATTCCTGGTTCACACGGACAGACCAGAGGGAGAGAAACTTCTGATCAGATGTGCGTTTATTCACTGCACTCAAGTCACCCGCCACCATCAGCCAGTAATCATGTGGACGCCGTTTTGTGTGTGTGTTTCAGAGAGCCGGAGTGAGAAAGCCAAGCGACTCTTCCGCCATTATACAGTGGGATCCTACGACAGCTTTGACGCACCCAGGTAAGACCAGATCGGGCTGCCATGCTGAGCCACACACACACACACACACACACACGCAAGCATTACTAATTTTGATGAACTATGCGTCATTAGGGATTAACACGGTGATCTTTCTGTGTTCTGTGTTGTTTAATGATGGTTGAGGAGCTCTTTAGAACAAAATGAGCAGATCCAACAACAAACAGACTCATCCATGAACATCCATGTAGGAGTTCTCACTTCTGAGATCTGTTTCTAGAGAATCTTATCAAGTTAGTAATGCTTACTTCATTGTTGTGTGCTTTCAACATTCCTAGAGTTTCCATGAGACCTAGCAAAGGGATGGACTTTTCATTACTAATCTGCATAAATAATTTGATAGAACATACATTACCAGTCAAATGTTTTGCGTGTGATGAGATTTTCTACATTTAGACGATGCTTAATATTTGCTAAACCCGCACTCACTATTCTTTGCTAACAACAAATCCACAGTATGTTCACTATCTGAGTGCCTTTATACCCAGGAAATTAAATTGTGGGTCACCAGACGAGTGTTAGATATTTAAGGAGCTATTAAGTGCTGAAACAGTAACGAGTGCATTTAAAGTTTAAGGGCAGTCTAGAATTGACAACCAGTTAATAGGAGTCAGACCTACACTGTTACAGGTTCTCTCATTTTAGAGAGGAAACTGGGTTTATTTCACAGATTTCACAGACCAAATCAAAACAGATGTAGAAGTAGGAAACTGAGCAAATCAGATGCAGAACAAATACATAAAACAGATAATAAACAGATATTTGTATACACAGACACATACACAAAAATAAAAGTAAGACACACAGACATGCATACACATATATATACAATATATACATGTATACACATATACACAAATGCATATTTATACACATGTACACACACATATACACGTAAATACACACATCTTGCAACATACACGAATATCTAAGTGGTATGAGTTAAAAACAGAACCATAGTAAAACTAGTCAAATGCCTAGTTGCTTCTGAAATAACTTTATAATATAATGCTATTTCTCAGTGCTGCTGTTTATTTTGTATTTTGATATGTAAAGAACTAACAAAGCTAAACATCTCGCAAACCATCGTTTTGGACAAGTTAACATTTGAGTAGAATGCGACACGTGAACTGTTCTGGTGGCAGATTGAAAGAGTCTTTTTCCTTTTATTTGGGTCCATTAGCAGACTAGTCAGATTAATGTGGGGTTTTTTTTTATACTGATTATAAAAAATATAATGACCTCATATTAACAAAGAGTAATGTCATTGCATGGGAAGACAAGTGTTTAACTATGTCACATACCTTAGACTGAAGTTGTTCCTCTCTACTTCAGTAAATTTTCTCTCCCTGCTCCCTCCCTGCCTCTTTTGGCACTGAGTATCTGTTTCAGGTGTTGAAAAATGAAGCTACTCTTTGGGAGTCAGTGCTGTTGGACTGCTGACAGTCATCTTGTTGTGTGTTGGGCCGAATTTGCGAAGGGACGGTTATAACACTTCAGCTTGGCCAGTGTAAAATATGCCTTTAGTATTTAATGGAAGAAGTTTGAGGAACTTCTTTTAGCCTTGGAATGAGAACGAGTGTTCCTTATGTAGTCAATAATTAATAGGTTCTTTGGTTTTGGAGACTTGCTGGAAACACATGGAAAGTCATCTGTCTTTATTGTATTTAGTACAGGTAAAACATTGCACTGCTCTTGCTCATTTACGGCATTTAGCAGAGGCTTTTATCGACTTCCATTCCCTAACTACAGGGGGCAGTCTCCCTGGAACAACTTGGGGTTAAGGGTTTTGCTCAGGAACCCAGTGGTGGTCTGCAGAAGGTAGGATTTGACCCCATGACCTCTTGGTCCAGAGGCAAGTATCCTACCCACTGTGGCTGCAGGTTTTCATTCTAAACAAGCAAGAGCACCTGATCAGGTGTGTCTGAAGACTGAAATCAAGTGGAACCAGGTGGGCTCCTGACTAGTTGGAATGAAAACCTGCTGCCAAATTGGCCCTTTGTTGACACCCCTGCTCTAAATTTTTGTTCTATTTTAGAGACTTAGAAGACTTGAAAGAAAGTACAGTTGTATTTTTGGTGTGCGTCAGATTTCTCTTTTTTCAGTCCAGTAATGCTTTGAGTTGCTGCCTTTAGCTGGATATCAAAAGAAAAGTGTTTGGTATTCATAAGCAATCCTGTGATTCGGCGTGATCTCACGGCTTCCAAATACTCTCTCCTTTCTCTTGCTTTGCTTGTTTTATTCTGACTCCAAAAGGACTCTAGTGTGATGCCGATGTTCATTGCAAACTTTATGTTCTGCTACTCTCTGTCTTCCTATCAGTCACAAGCACTGTCATTCATAACTTTAGAATCACTTGTCATTTTAACGATATTTGCTCATATTTGTTACATAAACAAAACTAAGTATGTGCAGACAGGACAAAATGTACAGCATGCAGAGAGAACAGGAGAGAGAGTGTAAAAAACAAAACTCAACAGGACAAGACAACATTAAGGCCTCGTTCACACGGACGTCTGAATCTTGGATAAATTAACGTGCTCTGAACGCCATACGTGTTTTTGTTGCGTTTTGTATCTGCTCTTGATTGACTTAAGTGAGGCGTTACACTGGCGTTCGTCTGACGCTGTTTAACTCCAGCCTGCAGCCCAATGTGTAGTTTCATGTATTCACCTGTGGGGGCAGTAATTCTTCAGTCCAGATTGTTTACATGTGCGACATCTTGATTTGTAGCTCTACATTGTAAACATGGATCCTTACAATGTAGAACACTGGAATCATGGGACGTATTCAGTCCTCCAGAACATCAACTGAACACCATGTAAACGCAGTACCGGCGTTTTCTTTGCGTTCGTCGGGATTTCGGCAGAAATTGCATGCAACGTTTTTTTGACGCCACCCGAACACGCAGCCGACCGGGGGCTGGGGCTGAACGTCCATGTGGACCCTCTGATTTGCTCCAATGAGCAGAAAACGGTCGGCGGTCAGTCCGCGCTCACCTAACACCACGAACGCCTGAAAAACACCTGATACAGACGTCTGCGTGAACGAGGCTTTAGTGCAGTCGATGTTTGAATGAATACAATAGAATAACAGATACTGTATTTCATAGAAGAGTCGCTAGGTGTGCAAAAATGCAGAATAGAGGTAGAGTAGCAATAAATTATATTAATTGTGCAAATAAGAGCAGCAGCAGGACAGAGAATGTGTAGTATATAATAAATAGGGGGTATATGCAGTGGCAGTTGTTGTGTAAATTTGTTAGAAGTTAATTTTCAGAAATTCTGCTAACTCATGAATTTATGAGTTTTATATGAGCGTTACCTTTTTTGCCCATATGACTTCCAGACATTTCACCGGAGTACATGGACGATATCAGTATTTGTGTAAAAGAAAAACTGTGCTTTGCAATTATCCTACCAAGACAGATCTTGGTGGGTTTAAATACTTAAATCTTCCATAATTAGTTGTCAGGACCACAAATACACATCAGTAGGGGGTAATGTGGGGTGGTGATGGGAGACTGGTATGTGAATAAAATCATAAACTGCTTATCTCACATTTAAGTTATATGTGGTGATATTTTCATGATTCCGTATACATTTATGTTTTAATTGATTAGCTAAGACACCTTCAGAAGAAATTACTTAATTTGAGTGAAACTGTGTTATCCATCATGTGCTGTAAACCCGTCTCAGAGTAAAGGCCATCATCAGTGTGGAAGCTGAATTATTGTCAATAGAAGTGGAAGTTAAATTTCAAGAACAGTTGTGAACAATTAATAAAAAAGCACTTTTTAAAGTTTTATTTATTTTTTAAGGGCAGTCCTGTTTTGCACTTTGTCTGCTCCAAATTGCTCACAAACCTCAGAGGAACTAATAAACAATTAGCCTAAATAAGTGAAATGTGTAATTGTAATAAAGTGATTGAAAAATAATTGCTTACCAAGATTCATAGCAAATAATGGCTGGAAGAATGAAAATTCAGTACAGGTGCACATAATTGCAATTATCTAAGAGTTCCTGCAATACAATAACCCCCCGCTTTTTGCGGGGGTTGCGTTCCAAGAGCACCCGCATACAGTGAAAAACCGCGTTATTGTGATGTGGTACAAAAAATGCCTCAAAATGCCTATTTTTACTGTGTAATCCCTACATATGCCCCCAAATATGCGCCCAAAACAATTTAATGTCATTTTAAACTCATTACCCTTAAAGAAAATGTAAAGGTAAACCCGTATCCATTCTGTACAGTTTACACTTAACTGCAGTGCTAGAATGTAAATACTGATATTCTCCCTGTATAGACTGGACTGTAATTCATGCAGTGCGTTTTCTTTGGTATAAGCAGGAAAATACAGTAAAAAATGCATTTAATTTACAGCAATAAAAATACAGGGCTTTAAGAAGAACAAAACGAAAAACACGAGAACACTCGAGGCGCTTCACAGGGGAAATTCTGGACTGCAGCGTCACAGGGCAGCAGCCAATCAGCAGCAAGGAGAAATAAATAACGCTCTCAGACTGGCTACTTTCAATCCACCTGTACAGCGGTATTGCACTATCCCAAGACGCGCTTTCTTTGTGTTCTCTCGTCAGTAACAAAACATTTATAGTTATTTTTTATATGGAAATGTAGCTGAATTTACGTTAATATTTATGTTACAAAATCAGTACATTTTATTTTAATAATTTAGCACTAAAATGCATAAAAAATTATATATCGCCACGAAAAAAGCTGTGATGTCCGGGCCTCGCCCAACACACCCTCACGTCCTCGTGCTGGTTGTTTATGTTTGGGCGGTGCTTAGCAACCCAGCAGGAGGACGAGGGGGCATGGTGGGCGAGGCCCCGACGTCACAAAAGCAAAAAAAATACGGAGGATATCTGCAGTTTCTGTGTTAGTGCGGGGATTTCAGTGAAAAATGATTAGTTCGGTTCTCAGAAAAAATCTGCATTGGACTGAAACAGCAACTGCTGATCCGCGTTAAAGTGGGGGTTTACTGTACTGCGCTAGGTGCTGGAACATTGCTGTGAGGATTCGATTGCATTCAACCACAAGAGCGTTAATGTGATCAGATACTGATGTTCTGATGATTAGTTCTGCATCATACACCAGTCCAGTTCATCCCAAACTAGATATCAGCTCCATCAACGTCGTTTTATTGGTCAGTGATTTCTGTTGAGATTTACCAGCTGTGCCTCTGGATGCTTTTGTATAGAGTGTGCATCCAAATATGCACCCCTTTTATCACAGCAGCGCAGATTCACCACATCCTTTACAACAATTTTTGGAAATAACTTGTGCCCAAACCCTCCCAGCACCTTTTCCAGCAGAAGCAGTTGTGTGTGATTTTCTGGATCATGTGGAACTTGAGGGTATCCAACTGGTCCCTGCAGCTCAATGGGAGAAAGATCTGGAGACTGGGGAGGACAAGACATCACTCTCTAAACTTTCTGCTCTTCTCTGGACTGGAGAGAATTCTGGCACAGGAATACTGGGGATCATGATCCTATTGAAGAATACATTTTGTCCAATAATACGTAACCCAGAAGGAACTGTGTGATGTTGAAGAATTGAGTGCTACTTTTCTTTTTTCATGATCATCACAAAGTTATTGTCCTGATGTGTGTCTTCAAAACCAAAAGTTTGAGCCTTTGTGGCTCCATAATGTGTTACTACAGACTATAAAATACTGAAAACCAGTCAGTTACATTTGGGTATAATAAAAAGCAGTGTGTCTTTTTTTTCAAATCTGGGTGGGCCTAAACTTCTGGCCTGTAATGTACATTATAAATCCTGTATATTAGTATGTTGTGTGTGTTGATCTGAATGAGTTAAAGTTGCGCTAACGCACTCATGGCACAGCTCTCCTCTTGCTCTAATAGACCTAGCCGCCTTCTGTCCTTTTTTTCTTCTTTTGTCACTATTTTTGGCTTTATCTCTCCTCCTATCTTGATTCAGCCTCTCCTTCCATCCGTCTTTCTTGTTATTCCTCTCGCTTTACTCACCCCCCTGTACTTTTTAATTTTCTCTCTATCACCCTCTCTCCCCCACCGTGTCTCCATCTGGAGGTTAGCTGGTGAAGGGCACTCGGGAGAAAGAGAGGGAGAGCGTGGAGGAAAGGATGTATGGATGGATGGAGGGAAAAAAGACAAGGGACTCATAGAGGGGCAAAGATAGAAGAGGGAAACTCTGAGTGACAGGTTGGAGGGTTGGACAGAAACAGTAGACTATCCTCTCTCACACTTTCTTGTCTGCTTTTTCTCTCTCACTCTGTCGTTCTCCTGTCCTTTCTCTTTCTTCTGTCTCTCTGATTATTTCTCTCTTTTATCTTGCTTTCATACACTACTTTTTTCTTTATTGTCTGTTGTCTGTCTATTCCTTTTCTTTGTTTCTTTCTTTTGGTGTTTGTCTATTCCTTCGTATCTCTGTCTTTGTCTCTCCCTCTTCCTTTCATTCCGTCCTTCTTAATTTCACTCTCTCCCCCTTTCTTGTGATTTGTTCTTTTTCTGTTCTCTTTCTCATCCTTTCCTTTTTTCTTTCTCACATTCACTTCTTTTTGTCTGTCTCACCCTTTTAGTTTTTCTCTTTCACTTATTTGCTACTCTTTCTGTTTCACTCTCCTGTGCTTTGTTTGTTTTTAATCTTACTTTCCCTCTCTCTCTTTCTCTCTCTCTGTCTTTCTCTCTCTCTGTCTCTTCTCTCTGTCTTTCTTCTCTTTTGTCTCTCTTTGCTGTCTCTCTCCATCCTGGCTCAGAGTTTCATCATATCCTCTCCAAACTGGAGAGGTCTGGAAACTGGATTCTGGAAACTAAATTGTTATTTTTGTACATTACAGCTGCAGCACATGAATCAGTCAGAGCTGATGGGTTTATTATGAACGAAAAATCTTAGGCTGCTCAGTTCGAACCTCACATACGAAGAGAACATTGTTACTGAAACTGGATTTCACTGATCCCGGTCGGGTTAAGTGGTCGTACATCCAGCTGCGGAAAACTGCATTTTATATTCAAATCCAAACTTAACTGTGGTTTTAAATGTTGCCCTCGCTGGCTGTTTTACTAACCTACAATCACAGCATATTTCACAGTAGCCATCTTTCTTTTTTTCTTTCCTTCCCTCCCTCCCTCCCTCCTTCCTTTATCTCCCTCCCTCCTTCCTTCCCGTCCTTCCTTCCTCTTTCCTTCCCTTTCCTTCCTTCCTTCCTTCCCTGCTTCATTCACTCCCTTGCTTCCTTCCTTCCTTTCTCCTTTCTGTGTGTGTGTGTGTGTGTGTGTGTGTGTGTGTTTGTGGTTGTGTGTGTGTGTGTGTGTGTGTGTATATCTGACTGTAGGATCAGTGACTAGGATCGGTCCAGTCTGATCTGACTGATTTGAACTGTTTTTGTTGGTCTGATGCATGGTGGCATTTTAACAAGCAGCTCTAAAACGCCTGTCACTCACATTAATTGTCTAAATTGATACACTTGAACAGCAGCTCCAGTAATGAGCACAGAGAGAGAGAGAGGCAGAGGTTGTTTTTCTGCAAATAAGTACAAGTACATTCTGACAAACACAGATTAGCACATACACACAAAATGACAAAAATATTGTTACTAATTATCTTTTATGAAGTGAAAATATTAGAATAGAAATAGAATTTGTCACATTAATACAATTGCAGTCTTGTGTAGATTTAACAGAATTTATCTATGTGAAAATTGCATTAAATCTCACACCGAACTTAGTCTACTAAAGTAAAAAGATCCAAACCAGGCGTCTGATAGGTTTCCATGAGAAAAGAGGTCTGGAAATGGTTAAGCAAACACTTTTCTGTACATAAAGCCATTATTTACTGTATTAATGTTATTTCTGTTTACTGTAATATTTGTGTGTCCCCCCCCCAACATCCATCCCCAACATCCATCCCCACACTGCACCCTGCTGCCTTCAACGGGATTGTTCTTTCCCTTGAAGAATTCCACGGTAACTTTGTGGAGAGGATATATTAGAAATAGCCTAGAAAGCCTAGTTAAAGAAGAGTTCAGCATTTCTCTAAGGGTTCCACCTTATGCCGCTTGTGTGTGTGTGCGTGTGTGTGCGTGCGTGTGCATATGTGTGTGTGTATGTGTTGGATTGGCTGCATGCCTGCACCTCTCTGTGGCTGAAGCCCTGTTAGACGCTCGGCTGCATTATGCAAGGCCGCAGGTTCGAGTCTGAGGTGAGGTATTAACTAAACCTTCTGCTTTCAGAAGATTCTCCCAAGCGAGTCTTTAAAAGCAAAGTGCTGAAGGGGATGCAGCAAAACCGAGTCCGAAGTGAGAGCGCCGCTTCTTTATCGAACCCACTCAGTTCCATCTTGTTATATGATCCATTAATGAAGATATAGCCAGGAAATAGTGTGACATCATACTGTACAGCTGAATGAGAGTTATTAGAGAACTGATTAAAATGCAGTATTGCCAAAGCAATTATATGATAATGGGTGATACAGTAGTGCTACTACTACTAATTGTAACTTCCTCATTGTATAATTATTTAATACATCCATCTTGTGTCTTCCACTCATTGGCCACATTATGAGCATGTTCCTTATATGGATGTGCAATTACAGAGCATGTGCCAAATGTTGCACAAATAATCAGCCCCCTTCTACCCCTTCTGACCACTTTATTAGAAACCCTTCTCTTAAAGGTAAAGGGGCATTTGGCAGATGACCTTATCCAGAACAACTTAAGAGCGGCGCAAACGTTGAAATTTGTTGAACTTTGACCGCTGCGCGCCATGACGCATTTTCGCGCGACCAATAGAATCAAAGCATCGAAGCGGGCTAGTGTTCGGTCTGCCCCTTCGAACACACACACACACACACAAAGCGCGTATGGAGATGTAATGCGCATCAGCAGCAACATTTATCATTATTGTTATTAAAATGTGATGTAGCAGATAATCTGTGTTGCATTCTTCTTGTGAAGTGATTTTTACCATCTTAGTTGAGATAAAAAAAATCGAGAATACAAACAGTAGGGACGAACTTCCTTTAACTACGAATGCAAAAGATAGTCTTCTTGACCAGCCCTTTAAATGAGTAAGTAAGTGGCTCTTGAAAATCTCATGCACCCACAGCCTATTCTTTCTTTGTGCTAACAGAGCTAGTGCTAGTGACTGACCGCGGGCCGGGCAACAACAAAACGGGAGAGTTTAGAAAACCACGCCTACTTTTTGCGCTGAGCCCCGCGGCAAGCGCGGCACGTTGAGCACAACTCGCAGTTTTTTGAGAGAAAGCGCAAGCCTCGCGGCGAGCACAGTGCATGCCGCGTTCGGTCTGAAAGCCCCTTTACAGACATTATTTACAGGGACAGTCTCCCTGGAGACACTGAGAGTTAAAGGGGTGTATTGAAACATGATAACGAATATGAACTTTGTCGAGTAGCCCACCTTCATTCACCCCCCGCAATCCGAAACACAGCGCTTTTAGCCGATGCTAACCTCAAGGCTCTACTAGGCTGATAATGGTAGGGTATGGGGCATCACATAGCCTGTGCGGATAAGTCACTATTTTTACACCATTAACAAGGGGCAAGGTAGCTCCACACTTCATTTCTAGAATTCTGAAGGCCCTGACATTTAAAATGAGACACTGAGAACTTTGAAAGTGCACAGGTAGTTTATTAAAAAGACAGTTTATACAGACAGTACCTTTAGGGAATTTTCCGGTTGCCACCATCTTGAAATTAAGGCACGATAAGTCGACTGACGAGCATGAACGAACAGGTAGGATAGGGCAACTCAGTGTCCTC
>JBBPCX010069572.1:0-11257 GCA_037974365.1 Hydrocynus forskahlii | reverse complement strand
ACACACACACAGACACACACACACAGACACACACACACACAGACACACACACACAGACACACACACACAGACACACACACACAGACACACACACACACACACAGCACAATGAAGAGGCATGACTAAAGGGCAGACGAGGACACAGCAGGGGGACACTGTAGAAACTCACAGGAGATGAGGCTGGATTTAATACCCTGAATAAAATGTGTGGGTGTGGTTGTGTGTGTATCTCCTCACAAAAAAGAAGAAAAAAAAAACAAAAGCAAGATCAAGAGAAGAGCAGAGCAAGATTAAGAGAAGAGCGAGGGAAGAGAAAGGACAAAAGACTGAATTAAAAAGACAGAAGAGTGTTTCTGTATGTGAGAATACACAAAAAGCAAACCAGAGCTACCAAACCCTTCCTGCAGCACAATCGCTCTCTGTGAAGTTCCTACCTGCTGTACTACAGTAAATAGATGGTGACTCATTTTTCCCAGCTCACAAATACTACAAACAACAAGCTTCTAGCAAAGCCATGGGCTTGCAGGGCTTAAGAAACCAGAGTAAGAACAAAAAAAGCCTATAAACAGACGTTTACATTTAATGCAGGACTGCCACCATTAACTATATTATCAACAGTAAGGTATGTATTTCACTGATTGAGTTTAAGCAACAAAAATGAACAAATCTTGCACTGCCATACAAAAAAATGGAAAAAGATGTTAGTATTCAGGACATTTTAATTTGAAGGAATGAAAGGTGAAAGCGAGCAGCTTCAGGGACTCCATCACCAATAAAAGGTCAGTGCCAGTGGGGTTTGATGCTGTGTGTGTGTGTGTGTGGGAACAAGCTGTACATGGTGGTGGGTGTTGCAGGAGGTGGGGAGTTTGGGAATGGAAAAAAGGGGTGCAAGGTCACAGTGGGCACACTGGGAAAGCTTGGAGATTCAGAAGTTCACTAAAGCTACTGCTGAAGTCTAAAACAACCTGAATGTAACTCATGATTACAAGACACTACTTTCACAAAGCAGGATTTGTTACTCAGCCAGGTGACTGTAACCCTCAGAACTCAGAGTGTATCAGTAAACTCTGATTTCACTAAATATAAACGGTGTACACTTTCCTACACTCTCGACGTTTGCTACTCTTTTTCTCAGCCGCTCTCTGGAGCCCCTCCCTCTGTGCATTTTCCCCACCAACTTGTGGGCGCAGACTATCCTGAAAGTTCTCCCGGGTTCAAAGATTGTGTTTTATTCTGTTTGTTTCGAAAACCTAAAATAAAAGACATTTTTGCTCATGTTCATTTGCGTGTGACAACATTTTTAAATCCCCAGTAGTGCTTTTTATTACGATTTGCCATTTGTTGTGCTTCCAGCATGGATCCATGCTGCTCAGGTTCTAAGGCCTCGTCCACACGCGCGTGTGAATCTTGTATAAATTAATGCGGTCTGAATGCCATACGTGTTTTTGTTGCATTTTGTATCTGCGCTTGATTGACTTCAGTGAGACGTTACACTGACGTTCGTCTGACCCCAGCCTGCAGCCCGATGTGTAGTTTCATGTATTCACCTGGAGAGCAATTCTTCAGTCCAGATTGTTAACATGTGGAACAACTTGATTTGTAGTTCTACATTGTAAACATGGATCCTTACAATGTAAAACACTGGAATCATGGGACATATTCGGTTCTCCAGAATGTGAACTGAACACCATGTAAACGCAATTCCGACGTTTTCTTTGCGTTCGTTGGGATTTCGGCAGAAACTGACGCCAAGAAAACAGCACCCGAACGCGCAGCCGACCGAGCACCGGGGCTGAACGAGGCCTAAGGCCTCCTTCACACGGACGTCTGAGTCAGGCACCAACCGTTTTTCTGCTCACTGGAGCAAATCACAGCGCGCAAATGGGCGTTCAGCCCCGGCACTCGGTCAGCTGTGCATTCCTTTATCCAAGATTCAGACGTCCGTGTGAACGAGGCCTAAGGGTTAAGCCTGGATCACTATTTGCTTGGCTGTATCAACCATAGCAACTTCTGCTGCATAGTTAACCTGCTCCAGGGCAGGTAAAGTTCAAAATTTCAGTCACAAACAGCTATTGATCCAATCAGGCATGAGCTTCTAACAAGTCAGCGACAAATTTATTTCATTCTTTTGTGAAATTTGTGGCATCAATCAAATAAAAAGATCATTCTTCAGGAGAGAGATGGATCATGCTGTATTCATGTATAGAACATCACAACATAACTACAACCCCTGATGACATGTATGCAATTGGCCCTTTTGGAGAATGTTCACTCTGCTTTATGTCATGTCAAATAAACAAAGAACACACATGACAAAACTATTCGCAATATCTTTGTTGCTGGCCTGGTGGTTAGAAGGTCATGGGTACTGTCACATACTGCTCCCCGGGCGGGGTTAAATGCAGAGGACCCAAAGTAGAATATATAATAGTTAATAAAAATACGTACATGTCTCAAGAATATTCTGGTCTCTTGGGTCAAAATAAAAGGTCTGGAACTTAATTTACAGAAAAGGATAAGTAATAGGTAGTCATAATATAGTTTGAAAGAAATGATCGCAGTTTGATACTTTGCCAGAGTCTTTCAGCCCTACACGTAAATCTTTCAGCCCTACAAACCATACTACATAAATATGAAGATTTACACTGTCATAACTGATTTGCCTTGAAATTGCCGTGAAATGTTGTGGCAGAATGTCTAGTTCCTTAAAATTGGCCACAGTATTTCCTCTCACAACTCATCGCAAACGTCACATTTTCACGTGCACTTCCACAAGGATTAACTGCTGTTTGCACAGCTAAATTTGGGTTAACTGAGAAAATGGTAAACTGCAGTCATAAAACAGGTTATCTGTGGATGTGTTTGTCAGGTTTTGTGAAGCTTAAAGAAGACCCATCTAAGATGAACTGTCATTAAAAGAGCAGATCCCAGCTGAAGCACACACAGGTCGAGGAAAAATCACATACACTTATCTGTCAAAAGCAAAAGAAACTAGGTGTTAAATTCTCAGCTTCTGAAAGACAAGAAGGGCAAGGTTTGTACAATGTAACAGCTGGTCATAAGCAAAGAACCAGTAATCTTCCAATTATGGGATTAGGAAGGTGACTCATAAACCACACTGTGTTTGCATTGTTACAAAACTCTACTAACACTGGCAGGGCAGATATACATATCTAAGAGGAGAGTGAGCTCTCTGGTCTTGGCCCACACCTCAAGCAGCACAATCATATTAAAAATGACTACTCAAGAGTTATTCTGGTGTTTTTTTCCATTAGCTAAGGAGTCTTCCAGTGTACTGATTTAGAAAGTGACTTTCCCTTGTGACACAGCATCTTCTCAATACAGTGAAAAGAACACATGGACTTTGAGTTATAACATGGTAAAGTGATACCGTACAGGATGAATCACTGACAGTCACCACATGACCTTCTGCTAAAGATACCAACAGGTCTACAAGTGCTGATCTTCTAAACACTGAGGGAGGCAGTCAGTGATTCGAAAATTGTTTAGTGTACAGACCAAAAGTTGACCTCCATTTCAAAAATGACATTCAGTGATCCATTTTCCATGGTGTCGCTGGGACACCATGCTAAACTCTCAGTATTTTACTGCATTTGAAACCTTCTTGGGTACTTCAGAAATACCCATAAATGGCTTGGTTAGAGGCAATGCATCGTCCACCAATAGCTCAACAGGTAGAGCGCACATTTCTGAGCATTTTATTTTGCACAAACCTTTTTTTTGCCCATGAAACCGATTTCTGTGTGTCTTCAAACACCGGTTTTATTTCAACCACACAGTCACACTTCACATTTTCTCGTGGAAATACATTTTCTAGTTTTCTTCCATAATCTTTGAGGCTTACTGTCATACACCAGTTTGTGAAGTTTATTCGTATGTAAGCAAGATTAAACATTTTGTCCACGACTGGAGAGAGGAGGAAGGGGAGGAAAAAGGAAGAAGAAAAGGTTTGCTACATCAGAGGCACAGGCCATGACCCTGAGGACACAGGAAAGAGCAACACAGGAAAGGGATACACACGTCCTGTTTCAAACGCCAGGAGAGGCCAACATTTCATCACTTCCTTACAGCAACTTTCTCTCACTGTCCTACTCCACCATCGCTCTACAGAGACATCCACCTTTTAACAACCCCCCCACACACAGGTCTCGTTCATAGTAGTACTGTGTGTGTGAACTTATGAAAAGCATTAAAAAGGCGAGGATCTTCTCTCTGACACTCAATCATCACACGCCTCCTTTCCAGTCTCTTCCCACTTCTTTCTGCTCTTGCGCTGTCTTGCTTATTTTAGATTTTCTATCCTTCAAAAATCCTAGAACGTACAGCTAGGTGACATGGTTCTATGCAATGGAAGTGAAAAAACTGAAAGTATATTCAAAATGTAAAATCCAATAAAAAAAGTCTGTTTTTCAAATAAGAGAACTCAAGGAATATCAGTGTAAAATAATACACTATACAGTCAAACATAACTGATCACCACAAGTGTCTGTATGCATTTTATAACTTATTGGACTTCGCATTCCAAAATAATAGGTGTTAATGTGAAGTTGCCCCCATTTCACGGTCATTACAACCTTCACTATTTGATAAAGGATTTTCTCAAGTTTCTGCAGTGTCTGTGTGACTTGGTGCCCATTCAGTATAAAGAGCTTTTATGAGGTCAAGCACTGAGGTTGGACGAGAAGACCTGGCTAAAAATCAACATTCCAGTTCATCCCAAAGGTGTTCAGTTAAGGTGAGGTCAGGGTTCTGTGCAGGCCACTGGAATTCCAAACCAAACCAAACTAGGGATCTCACTTTATGCACAGCAGTCGTGCAGGAACAGGAAAGCACTTTGCAACCAAGACGTGTATAATTTTCTAAAATGCCTTTATATGTGGTAGCATTACAGACCATTATTCCTCCTCCACCAAACTTTACTGGCGACACTATGCATTCTAGTAAGCAGCATTCTTTTGATATTCGCCGTTCCCAGACTCATCCATTAGGCAAACAGAAATAGTGAAGTGTGATTCATCACTCCAGAGAATGTCTCAATGCTCCAAAATCCAGAGGTGGCTTGCTTTACACCACTGCAGCCGACACTTGGCATTGCACATAGAGATCTTAGGTTTGTGTGCAGCTGCTGTTCACACGTGGAAACTCATTTCATGGAGCTCAATGAAGCAGTTTGTATGCTAAGGTTGCTTCCAGGGGTAGTATGGAGATCTGAGTAATTCACACAACAGAAGTGATTATGTATTACGTGCCTCAGCACTCAGCAGCCCTGTTCTGTGGAGTCAGTGTGGTCTTAATACTTCATGTCTGAACTGTTGGTGTCCCTAGAACGCTTCTCACACTGGCTAAACACTACATGCATTTCTTCTGCAAATTTATCTTCCCAAATTCAGTGTCACCCTAAGTGTGCATCATACTTAATGTGAAAGTCTGAGAGGATTTTTCATACATAAACAACAATTGGTGTAGAAAGACAGCATAAGAGATAAATACTGGCTCTGGTGATGTTTACGTTGGCCTCCAGTGTTTTGCTTGAATTTCCACAAGAATAAATTGTAAATATAATTTGCTTGACTCCACACGAGGGTGAATATTTCCTGTCAGCACAGTGAGTGCTGACTTACACTAAGCATGATAATGTAGCTATGTGTCAGCTCACACTCTAGAGAGAAAATGGAAGCACTGCTTGACTCTGGAACATGTGTCTGTGTACATATAGACATTTTTGTGAGAGCACAGAACAATACATAATTTAGTTTCACAGGCTTCCAAGGGACGCAACTGCCTAAGCACTGGTCCCATCATCAGGAGACTACGACTTAAATTCTATAGCCATCCGTGGCAGCGAGGCCAAGAGAGCAAAACAGACTCTCTGGGTGGGCCTGCCTCCTCCCTCCATCACTCAGCAATATGCAAGCCAGCTTGGACATCTGTTAGCTGACATAACAGAACTGGCATTCAGCACTCTCCTCCAATCATGTTACACTGTCTAACGACATTACGTTAATGGCAGTTAGAAAAGATGCTGTGGCACTTCGCATGACTTGGAGGAAGCACATAATCACCTTTCCCTATCCGTGTTGGTGGAAAGAAAAGAGTTTCTCTTCACATTAGCCAATAAGAAATGCTACCTAGTAAGCAAGTCTCAGGCAGGTGGAAAATTAGGTAATTAGGCCCCCTGAATTCATCCTGCTATGGTCAGTTTCTTGTTTTTAAATGTCTGATTTAAAAAATCTCCCTGATTAAGTGAACTGTTTAAAACTACAAATTAGGTAAAATAAAACTCAAAATAATTCAATGATTTAAAGTTTAGAACCCATCAGACATTAAGTTTTAGTGACTGCAAGCTGCTGTTCTTTATTTCTGACTCTCTGAGTGTGAACAGGAGTTTACAGCTTGAGCAGGCCCAGAAGCTATAATATTAAAAACACTAGAGGAAAACTAGCGCCCAAGGTTAGAGATCGTGAGATCGTGAGATCGTGAGAGAGTGAGAGAGTGAGTGTTGGTTTGCAAAAGCAAGTGAACACATTCACCATGCTGTTTTGGTCCCGGAACTGAACAGCAACAGTAAACAGCTGTGACATTGAATTATGGTTAATGGTGAGATGGGACAGTGGTAGGGCTGTAGAATTTGGGAAACTGTATCATTGCGATTTCTCTGACAAGTACTGCAATTATGATTTTACATTTCACAGAAAATTACTGCATTTTAAAATTACGTCCATTTTTCAAACCATGCTGCTTAAACGTTTAATGCGCCAGACTGCCAATTCAAGAGCTCTGCATGATTACAGGTGAGTGTGAAGGCAAAAAACAACAGCACTTAAACGAAAACAAGAACAATACATCTTTCACCTTCCGATTAACTAAAATAAAAATGAGTCAACCACATTGTGAAACAGAAAACATTTTTCCCCCGTTTCTGTAAATTTCTTAACTCTGTAAAATATTAACTGCTGGCCGACTGTGAAAGTTCATGACATTATGGTACAATATGAAAAATTATGTCCCAATAAGATGTACCAGCTGTATTACAGGTGCTATCAAAATTCAAAGTACACAGACAGAACGTAGAACAGTGACGTAGGGAAGGAAGATTCTGCGAAACCTTCACATCGCAATCTTTCAAAACATTATATGATTTACACTGAGGTTTGACGGAGAGAGAAACAGAATGGAATGCAATTGTTCAGTGTTAAAAGATTATATGCCTGTCTCAATCTTTACCATGACCACCAACGTGCCTATGTTTAACAGGGATGGGCATTTCAAGCAAAAATATTATTTGAAAATGACATAACTAATCTTCAAAGATCACAGTACATTGTAATAATGCACTAGTATAATTATAATGCTGCTATTGTGTTTGTAACATGCCTGTATCCTTTCATGCAGCAATAAGCAAATTAGGCAAGTAAAGCTCTTAACACTGCTTATAGCAAAGGCTTACCGCACTACATCCCACACATTCACACAATGGCCCTGAGAATGGGGGCTGGCTGTTTGTTTTCACTCCTCTGAGGTTTGGCAGGCCCTGCGAACTGCTTGAAAACCACACACACACAAACACATTGACATTTTAAAATGCACTTGACTCCGCTGCTCTCAGCTCGGCAGCCATGTCTACAAACAGCTTTGCCTTTATCAAATATTCAGCAGGCCAATACGAACAACGCGTGTGTTCCTGGGGTAGATCAGACTAAGCTAAACCGGCTCCAATGAGGTGTGAGTGTTTCACTTCAATTAATGTACTTCAGCCTCCTTCAGCAAACCAAGTAAAACTGAGCTTTGACTTGGGCTTGGCAGCCGAACACATATTGCTGTGTTTAAAAAAACGACGTTATTTTAAAATTATCAGTGATAAAAATACATTTCTAGTCAATCTAGTACATGGTCAAATAACACATTAACATACAGGGATTCGCACACTGGTAGTGTGAGAATTCAAACACAGATGGCACTGATGGAAAGAGAGGAAATACTAGGGCCAGCTCCCGTTTTGACATCTGTTACTCAACTTTCCGGCATGTTTCATGTCCAAGCACACAGCACAGGTACAATTCTGGCTTTTCTGTTGTTCTAGAAATAGAACCTGTGCCGCAGTGGATGCCACTGGTCGGATCTGTAGCTTGCGACAGCACGTTTTCACCACAGACTTCATATTTGTCCTTCCGACATCAGTTATTCAACTTCATTCCCTCAGATTTGTCTGAAAAAAAGTCTGAAAACTATTCACTGTTATTTGGCTCTTATTGGCGCCACCTTGTAAGCAGAGATTTCGTTTCAGAGACCCTCCCAAACTGCCATAGTTTCATATTGAGCTGGCATTTCAAAATATTTTGTTCACACTGCAAATAAACAACACAGCAAATGCTCCTCCCTCTTTATATACACACAGAAAACAATTTAGCTTGCTCATTTCTTCAAAACAGTAATGAAATAACCTGAATCTTTCCACAACTTTTCATGAATGTCCATATATTTTGTCCATATATATATAGCATCACTATCGATGATACCCATCACTAGCAATGATGAGAAAATAAAGCAATCCCAGAAGACATTCACAAATTGCTTTACCGTTCAGACCATTCATTTAATTGTTTTATTCTGTATAATTTAATTGTTTCCCTCCAGCATAAATATGGAAAAACTGAAGTTTTCAGTTTTAAGCATTTGCCTGAAATACTTGTCGAACATGTGTGTTAATAACCTGTAATGGTAAGAAGCGGAGTCTCTGCTAAATCAGGATATAGATCACTGGATAATGGCGTAATACAGAGGAGGGCAATATGGCAAGAATATATCCCAACAGTTCCATACATTTTTAAGAGACAATCTGTTTTTTCCTGTCATTTGATAAGTTGGAATGGTAAAAAAAAAAAAAGCCAGCAGTTATGACATTTTAAAAATACCATCAAAAATGTATATTCACCATTTCACACCGCACATATTCCAACCAATCAATCAGGACAAAAATAAGACGAAGCATACGCTATAGGTACCGGCGACATACACATGCCGAAGAGCATTCTGCAGTATGATGTGATGGAATTTATCACAACAGCGATAAATATCTTCTTGCCCAACACTAGTGTAATATATCACATTATAGTCAAACGTATTAAGATATGACTAGCCAGACACTTTTACACATAACAGGTACCTGCATTTAGTGAACAACAGCATGAGAAATCGTTCTTCTCATAAGAAAAGTGTCACGACTGCATTTTGTTCCAAAGAGTCATGATGTTATGTTTTTGACATTTCTCCCTCTACTATGTTGATACGCTGAATTCAACCAGAATGTCTTTAAAAGTAGTGTTTTCTTGTGTTTGCAAGAAATTATGTGCTGACATTACCCAGACAAGATGGGGGAAATGGGTCCACAAAAAAAAATAATCAAAAACTTCCTGAAGTAGTTGTTTGGTGGTGCACCAACAATACAGATGTTTATAATGGGCCGGAGAGCAAGAGTTCGCTGTCAGCGATTATTTAACTAAACTTCAGCTATTTGTTTCATATGAGCTGGCGCGAGAGACACAAAAACGGTTACAGGACGCGAGTCTCTCCATAAACAAAAATTTTGTTCCCGTAACAAACAAATCTGTTCCTCTACCTTCCTTTCTCTTGTTGAAGGTCCGCATAACCTGGAGTCCGTCTGTAAAAATTGATTCCACTCTTTACTGAAAATTAGCACTTGAGAACTTTCCTGGGACCACTATTCATTCATTTTGACAGAAAAAACATATCTTGAATAAAAAAGACGCTGCTGATGGGATTTATAACAAGAAATCAGAAACCAAACATATGTTCTTCTCACTATATTCTTCTAATGTACTTATTCATGGCCTACTGTATTTTCCAGTGTACACCACTATGAACCAGCATTTTATTATCTTTTCTCTCTCTTTGTCCCATTAGCCATTAACACCGCATCAACCTGCTATATGAGCCTAAAGATGGAGAAAAAAAAACAATTATTCCCAGAAGCATAGAAACCGGTGGAGAGAACATAAGACAAATTCAAATCACATTATTTTCACTGATTAAATTATTATAAGTGTTTCCCCCATCATTTAATAGGCCAGACAGCTTACCAGGATAGCCTGCCAGTGCCACCTGGCTTGAAGGAGTCACAAACTTTAGCTACTGCATTTTACATAAAATCTGAACTAAAATGAGGTAAATGCTGCCAGTTCCTCTTGAAAAGACTTGATCTGGCTTCAAACAGTACTATGCACTAAATTCAGATCCCAAGCCCAGTCCTATCACTGATATAACAGTGTGACATGGAGGTGTGCAGCAGAGGAGTCAGGCAGGTCTTTCGACAACCTGAAATATTAGTTTGAGCCAGATATACTGATGCTGTGCCTCTAAATACAGAGCAATAAAAGACAGGAAACTAAGTGTTTCCGCTTTGCCATTTTATTTTAAGAAGGCCAGAGAGATTTCCCCTTCCTGGACATAAGCAATCACCCTATCAATCGACAATCAAACAGATCTATTTGGCCTTTCTTCAAGACCTGACAGCTCAAAAGGCTTTAGTGTAGCTTAGTTCTTCTGATATAAACTGGCTATTAATCAGTCGCACTTCTTAACAAACCTAAGTGTATTCACATGTATAGTGCATTCACCATAAAATAATTTAGTATGGTGCTACTTCTCTGGTCCCACAAGTGTTGGATGAAGCTTTGTTTCACAACTAGGGAAAAAAACACCGATTTTCAAACCCACAGAAAAAGAAAAACTGATTACAACATTCAAAAAAGAAAAGCATTCAAACAGGTGATGATGATGATGACGATGACGACGATGATGATGACGATTATTATTTTTATTATGATTATTTTTATGATGATGTATTATTCTTTAAATTTTATCGGCCTGCACATACTTTTGTATGATAAACATCCAAACTAGCACCACTGATTTCAGTTCCATTCTGCAGGTCCTGCCCTGAAGATCAAAGTGAGTAACTGTGTAGCCAGAGCTGATCCTGGATCAGTATTTCTGGATTTAACACCACTCAGCTGACGAAGGATGCAAATAGCCAGGTCAGCAGAGGCTGAACTGAGGCCCTGCAGTATTTGGCCAATGAAGCATTACTCCACACACACACACACACAAGAGGGAGTGTGTGTGTGTGTGTGTGTGTGTGTGTGTGTGTGTGTGTGTGTGTGTGCGAGAGTGTGTGTGTGTGCGTGAGAGAGAGAGAGAGAGAGAGAGAGAGTGTACC
>JBBPCX010069571.1:0-11258 GCA_037974365.1 Hydrocynus forskahlii | reverse complement strand
TCTTTGTTCTGCTTGAATGATTCATACATAGGTCACTGTGTGTCTTAACCAACAGAAACATTCCTCTGAAACTGGTCTGGAAATGAGAGCATTTGAAAGTCCTTCAGGAAGCCTGGAGAACTGTTCCTCAAGACCACATTAGGACTGGTTGGCTTTTCATTATGAAGTGCCCAATAAAGGACATGATTTTCAGATTGCAGCCTTCATCTGATGAACCATGTAGGTTGATTCAGTCTCTCCTGTGGGAGCAAAACAAGGAACCACAAAAACAACCATTTTTCATCTGTTCTTAGCGGGCCACCATTTACCCCTCTAGCGAAAGGCCAAGGCGAAAGGTTAAGCTCGCACTGAACTGTGTAGCATCATCATGCGGTGCATCATGGAGATTCTCTCCCCACTTGAACTCGTTTAGTAACCGGTCGTAATTTTAGGCCGCTGGCATGCTGTCAAAGCCAGTCTGCTCCGCAGCCGAACAGCACAGTGTTTAGCCACACTGTACGATGCTGCTATGCTAATAATATGAAAATGAACTAATGGCCAGGCTGAGTATGATCATTTTCACCTGCGAGATGGTGGAGTTTTCCCCCAGCACTTGTCTGAAAGTGCAATTCATCTCCTTCTGCCTCCTCACACTCTGAGAGAGAAGGAGGGTGTGTGTGTGTGTGTATGTGTGTATGCGTGTGTGTGTCCTGGTGTAAATGCAGGTTACACAGTGCTGAAAGCACAGTTAATGGTGTAATGGAAATAAATATTCTAGAGTGGGTGTTAGAATAGCATTTCTCTCGCTTTGCTAGCTGAGAGTGCAGCAACATGAAGAGAGGGAGAGAGAGAGAGAGAGAGAGAGAGAGAGAGAGAGAGAGAGAAAGAGTGAGAGAGAGAGAGAGAGAGAGAGAGAGAGAGAGAGAAAGATTGTGTGAGGGAGAGAGAGAAAGAGTGTGTGAGAGAGAGAAAGACTGAGAGAGAGAGAGAGAGAGAATGATTGTGTGTGTGTGAGGGAGAGAGAGACAAAGGGAGACAGAGAGAGATATGAAGAGAAAGATTGTGTGTGCGTGAGAGAGAGAGTTTTTTGTTGGAAGACTTTAATGTTTGACCACACTGTGGGCTGGCCCTCTCGCTTTGTGCTGCAGTTCTTTTGACAGCTTTTCTCTGGAGGGTTCAGAAAACATTCTTGAGTTTTATCTTTCCTACCGCTCCAATTTGCGCTTATTAGAAAACTATTGGTGTGTTTTTATAGAGGAATTATATTTTAAAGAAGATGTAGAGACAGATCGTTAGATAGTCAAACAGACAGACATATAGACAGATAGACAAATAGACAGATAGACTGTAGATAGACATATGTAGATAGCTAGATAGATAGATAGAGAGAGACACAGAGACACATAGACAATAACAATATAAAACATAATAAAAATTCTAAATAAAACTCTGAGGGAAAAAGCTATGTACTAAATACACTATAAATACTACAGTAATATAAAACCTACAAATAAATAAAATTACTGCTGAAGTTATATACACAAATTGTCCACATTTTAGCAATTTAATGATTTGACAAATTGGTGGAATTTGCAAAAAATGGTTTCATTCCCCTTATCTGGCAAACTTTACTGATGACATAAGACCATGAATCACTGCATCTGTTCTCCAGAGGCTTCTATGTATGTAAGCGAGTTAATTTATATGCAAGTATGCATTTTTCTTGACAGCCCATGTGGTACCAGTAATAGTTGTGAAAAAATGAGTAACCCTAGCTTTGATTTGAAACGGATGGGTAACAAATGTAGAGGAACTTTACTAATGATGCACAGGTCTTTTTACCATTATTTACCTATGAGGACAAAAGTATTGGGACACACCTGTTTTTCAGGGTTTGGGGTAGGACCCTTACTTCCAGTGAAGGGCTTAATCTGCGCACCAAGGCATTTTGGACAACGTCATGCTTCCAACTTTGTGGACCCAGTTTGGGTCCACAAAAACCCGGCTAAAGGTACGTAGCCCAGGTCAAGTCAAGGTAATTTTTCATAATCCATTTGACTAAGCTCAAGTGTTTTTGCGAGTGTGAGAAGAGGGGAAATGGATAGAGGCCTGTGGGATTAGACTTGTCAGTGCAGAGCTTCTGTGGCAGCATCTCTGGGGAGGCCTCGGTGGCTGCAGAGTGTTCCAGGAATACATTTATAACTCCGCTCACATGAGACCGCTGATGTAAAATGAGCTCTCTCCGATCCAATTTATTGTATTTATTAAGAGATGACAAGGAAAAAAAAAGAAAAATCCTAGCAGTCACCTCCATATGCCATGGGCCAATGGCAGTTTAACATCTTTGAGCTAAAGATGTCGAACATAATATATGGCTCATGAAAACAGCTTCAGGACAGAGGCAGTGATGTACAGTGATCTGAAACATCTCGAGAATCGCCCATTGATACTGACAGGATGTCGACTGGAGAAAAGTCTTTTTCAGGCATCATGTGATACCTCTGAGAAGAGTCTTTGCAAGAATCCATCCAGTCCTCGTTTGAAGTAAAACCACTAGAATCCATCCAGTCCTTGTGTGAAGTCCTAAGATGACAAGATTCTTGCCAATTTCTTTACAGTGGTGGTGAATGGAGCCATGTCTACATTAGAAGTATACAGCTCTGGAAAAATAAGAGAGCACTGCAATTTATTTTTAAATCAGAATCTCTATGAGTGTGACAACCATTCCATGCCAGTATCTGTTAAATTCCTACACAAGCACCTCATTCTGCTTAATGAGGAACTGATTACTGATCACCTGAATCACATCTTATTTAATGAGGAAAGGTATAAAAACACTGTTGTAATCAACACTCTCCTCTCACAATGAGACCAGTTGTATGGCAAAACACTACTAGAAGTTCGTCAGAGGTAATTATTGCCATTTTGTTTAAGAGTGAACAAGAGATTTGTTTTCTTTGAATTATTCAAGTTCTGTAAACGCTGCATCATTTCTCTTATTCTGATGTTTTGTCATTTCCTTTAAAATGATGCTTTAAAGAACAATACTTTTATTTGGAAATTAGGAGAAATATTATCAGCTGTTCTTAAAAATGAAGGCAAAGCTGTTCAGTTCGATACTTGCACCTAGAAAAGATAAAACCTGAGAAACAGAACATATTCGCCATGGCCTCTTATTTTTCGCCGGAGCTGTACTTATTTTATTTTACCATCTAAAGCCACCAGAAGCAAAAACATGATTTTTAAGTCCTAAGATGACAGACAGACAGATAAATGTTTTACACCATTCATATTTTTTAAAATCAGATTTTACTAATAAGTACTAATAATAAGTTCTAAGGGCTGGTGTCATTACTCATTGCTTCTGCAGTACTCTCTAACATGGCAAAGAAAAGCTGTCCTGAACCCAAAGGATCCCAACAAAATATCAAATTTCAAGGTTCTGGATAATTTTTTGTGCTCAGGTTGGCTTCAGGTCTGTCTAGAGTTCCAGAGTTTATGGAGCGAGTGAAGGTGCCCCTCAATAAAACCATTATGAGACTGTTCTGCTGGTGAAAAGGTCACAGTGGATTTATCTTCTCGCCGGTTAAATTTGGCTTCACTTTTACACTCAGACTTCTAGCCTCTCGCAGTAAAAATCACTCTCAGTAAAACAGACTCTTATTCTTGGTTAATATTATGAACGTGGCTGAACATTCGCACCCGTTTAGGTGAGGTTGTGGCTCTCCCTTCAGTGCCCAGATCTTAGACACCTGTAAAAATAATATTTAAAATATTTAGATGAGCAGTGAGTGTCTTTTTCACAATAATATTACTAAATATTCTGAATAAAACTAAAACGAGTAAATACAAATATCATTCTACAGTAAACAGTGATGTTATGTTCAGTGTATCACTGAGTTCTAGTCCAAGTCCTGTATTACTGTAGTTTCATCAGAAACCTGGTTCGACTCGATCAGTCCTTCATTAAATTAAATCAGGAGCTGCTGATGGAGTTTCACAATCCAAACAACGGCTGGAGGAACCGAGGAGGAATCTGGAACCGAACCTGTGTTCTCCTCATCAGCTCACACAGTATCAGCTACTTTTACTAACAGAACTAATCATGATACTTTTTACTGCTTTACTGTTTGTTTGCGTTTTCTTCGCATTGATAGCAGAAAGACACTTTATCACGTGGCTTTTAGCAATTTGCAGTGTTTTTGCAAGACGTTTGCAAAGTATTGTATATATTACCATGATTCAGGATCCTGCAGTCAGGGGTTCATTTATTGGGACAGTGCCTTACACTCTTAAGAGAAATATGGCCAAACTGTCACCGTGGTAGTCCATTTCACGTCCATCTAGGTGTACTAGGCAATTGTGTAGAGGAAGGGCATTAAAATTAACAGATCATTCTCACTTGTGACGAGCTTGATTGCAAATGACACCAGTGTACCACGTCTTTCATGACTGGCTAAGGAACGTTTCGGTTGTTGCTTAGTTGGGGCAGGTGGTGGCCTAGTGATTAGGGAGTTGGCCCTGTGACCAGAAGGCTGTGGGTTCGAATCCCAGGACTGCCAATAGCACCACTGATGTACCCTTGAGCAACTTACCGTCCCCACACACTGCTCCCGTTCCTGGCTGCTTCTCTTGGTGAATGGGTAAAATACTGAGAGAGAATTTCACACTGTTCACACTGTGTGATGTGATGTGTTCATGTATGACAAAAGAGTCACTTTACTTTACACTTTAAGGCTACCCCCTAACCCTGCCCCCGATCTTCACTAAACTTACTTCTGATTAACCAAACTTCAGTATGTGGATAATTTAGACTGATATGTGTATTGTATCCCATATCTCAGTGATAAGTGAACTTTTACACATTCCCTAAACAAAAGACACATAAGAAAAGGTATAGGATGTGGAATAAACACTGTGGTGAATTAAATCATGACTGAAACCTGAGACGAAAGCACACCAGACATTTGTGGTATGTGGCTAAGTTAGCTAACTAACCACTCTTTCTTTGTTAACTAGTTTCCTATGGAGCTAAAACAAATAATGCGATTACATTTGCATGAAAAAAGCAGAAATATTGGCATTTAACATGATTCTCAGCATTCCTGAATAAATAATTTTTGCATGCTTCTGTGGTGGCAATCGTCAAAAAAATAAATCTAGTAAATCTAATCATATTCTAAATCGACCCTGTGCCCTGTTTAGAGGGTTGCGTTCATTAGCACAGGATGGTTTTCATCTATCACTTCGTGCCGCTGGCATTTTAGGGATGTGCTGCATTTTGTGGAAAAATAAATTAGCAGACTTCGGCAGATTTCCTGTGGTAGGCTGTCAGGTAGATCTTTGGTAATTTACTGTAAACATGACTTCCATGATGGTTCTCTCTTTATTTGGACTGGTCCCTGTATTTTTCTCTAATGCTCACTTTCATGCTGGGGTCGCTGGTGGGGGTGGCGGCCGGCGGACGGGTGATGCAAAAAAAGTGTGTGATCTGATAGGTCCCTGGTGGTGCTAGACCTTCTTCTCCAGTAGAATCGTAGTCTTATTAATGTTACCACAAGGTTCACTAGTATGAGTCTTATGGACTATAAAGCACAGATGTATGTCACTCTGGATAAGAGCATCAACCAAATGCTTTATATGTAAATGTTGAAGATCAAAGACATCTAAACCACATTTGTCCTCTGCAATGATCTTTCTCTTTACATTTAAGATAGTTTAAGACAGTAAATTGTCATTAAGAAATGAAGAAAAATTTCATTAGTGTCACATTTGCATCTGACATAGATGCAGATCCTCCAGTGAATGACAGATCCACTAAAACAGATGGTGGATCCAACCTGGGATCTGGATCTGGTGCGGGTTGAACCACAAGAATGCTGACGTCATAGCATGGAAGCATGGAATGAGAATGCATGGGGTTTCACATTATTCTTTTATATAATGGATTATTCCATATATTCTATATCAAGGAGGTATCTTAGTTTTGCCTTTTTGCGAATAATTATTTGAATTAGCTAAGTTAAAGCAAAAAGCCAGCTATGGCACTGGTTTTGCATGAAAAGCAAGCCTTTATGTACTTTTTCCACAGACGCAGTCTGTTAATTAGGTCAAGATGTTTTTTTAATCCTTTTCTGATGAAAATCGTCCGTTCCTGCTGGTCCATGTTGTTTCATGCCTTTGTCTCCAGCGGTACGAACAGTGTGGCCGCTCTTCAGTGGATCTGTGATTGAAGGAGGCATTGAGAAGGCAGAACTTGAGAGTAGTATGATGAGCCAGTGAATAGCCCTGACAAGTAGTTAATTAAGCCGTTGCGTCAGTACATGATAGAGGAAGGTTTAGTTGGTGAAGAATGTAACCCGTGTTCCTGGAGAGCTAGGCTGTGTAAGGAAACCTTTTGGTGCACTGTGTATTAAAACTAGGCCGTTTCCTCCTTCAGTTAAACTGAACTGATTCAAATCAGTTCTAAAAAAAATCCTGTTTAAGTCATTGTAGCGCCCTCCCCCTCCCCCATTGGTGGAGCTGGAGCAGGGTTGACTGAGGGGCTTGTTGTGTATGGATATGTCCTGAGGGCCAGTGTGTAAGTGTGTGGACGCCAGGCACAGGCTTCTCAGTGGGAAAAAATATCCAGATGCAATGTGAAGCTGACGCCGCTGCGAGCTAAGTGGTTAGCATTGCAAAGTGGGGTCGCAGTCCGGCCGTCCTCGCGCCCGTCTCCGAGGCACGGAACCGACCTCTGAACGGGTTTTTAATCTGCTGCTGTCAGACGCTGCCACTCAGCCTCACAGCCGCCGCGGGAAGTGAATGATGCGCATAAAAGATGACACAACACAAAAGGGCACCTATATATCACTGCTGTTCTCTCCTGTTCTACTGTAGATACTGTTCTGCTATGGAGTCTGTTCTACTGAAGGATACTGTTCTGCTATAGACTTTGTTCTGCTGTAGAAACTGTTTTTCTGTAGATACTGTTCTATTGTAGATCCTGTTCTGCTATGGTTCTACTGTAGAACAGTTTCCACAGTGGAACAGTATCTGCAACAGAACAGTTTCTACAGTGGAACAGTACGGACTACTGTTCCACTATAGAAACGGTTCTATTGTAGAAACTGTTTAGCTATATTTTTTTTCATTTTTATTATACATACTGTTCCACTGTAGAACTTGTTCTACTACAACAGATACTGTTGTACAAAGCCATTATTCTACTGTTCATATTGTTTTACTGTAGATGCTGTTTTACTATGGATACTGTTCCACTGTACAACCTGTTCTGCTACAGGTGCTGTTCTACTGTCCATACTGTTCCATTGTACAACCTGTCCCACTGTACATGACTTTCCACTGTAGGACCTGTTGTACTGTACTGTTATACTGCAAATACTGTTCTACTGTACATACTGTTCTAATGTAGACACTGTTCTACTATAGATACTATTCTACTTTTCTACTGTAGACACTGATCTACTGTACATATTGTTCTACTTTAAACCCTTTCAGTTGTAGATAGCAGTGCTATCCTCCATACTGTTCTACTGTCAATGCCATTCTGCTGTTGATACTGTTCTACTGTAAATACTGTTCTGCTATGGACGCTGTTCTACTGTAGATGCTGTTCTGAGGTAGATACAGTTCTACTGTAGATACTATTCTACCGTATACATAGTTCTACCATTGTACAGTTGCACTGTAGACACTGTTCTACTGTACACACTGCTCCACTGTGGAACCTGTTCTACTGTAGAACCTGTGGAACCTGTTTTACTGTATATACTGTTCTACTCTAGAACCTATTCTATATACCGTTCTAATGTATACACTGTTCTACTGTACATTCAGTTATATTGCAAATACTGTTCTACTATAGGTGCTGTTTTACTGTAGACACTGTTCTACTTCAGAGCTCTGATTGTGGAAACTGAGAGAACTGGAGAAGCACAAATAAGGAAAAAAATGCTTGAATTGTTTGAAGTGAGCAGTGCTTGAAAGTCCTAGATCTTTAAAAACTCATGGCACTGCGGCAGCAGTCGGTGAAATTCATCATTCCGATCGGGTCTGGTTTTGCTCAGCCGACAGGTGGTCCACTTCTTATTCTGTCCAAGAAAGTCTACAACCAGATTTTGTGTTTGATCAAACACTGCCAGTTGCATTGTGTTTGAGAGCATTTCAAAATATCCCCTGTAAACAGGGCGAGTATGAAAGAAGCTGTCTTGACTGCTCTGCATGAATTGCAACATAAAATGGCACAAACCTTTTGCCATCTCTTTCACTTATATATTTTTTGTATGTGATGTTCAATGTTCTCACCAGTATTTGTTTTGCTCTTTCTGAAAAAAGCACTCCAAAAACAGTGTTCTATTCCCAGCCTGTGCCAAGAAGCATTTTACTGCTCCTTCTGGATGAGTTTTTTAACCTTGCACATGCTTGAATACACTCCAGAAACACTGCCAGTCTGCTTGGCTGGAGTAATATTAAGAAGTGTGGGAAAAATCTTGGCGATAATATCCATCTGTCCTTCCATCCATCCATTCATCCATCCATCCCTCTCTAATCTAAATCCAGAACTATCCACCCCTAATCTGAAACCAGAACCACCCACCCCTAATCTGAAACCAGAACCACCCATCCCTAATCTGAATCCAGAACTATCTATCCCTAATCAGAATCCAGAACTATCCATCTCTAATCTGAATCCAGAACTATCTATCCCTAATCAGAATCCAGAACTATCCATCCCTAATCTGAATCCAGAACTATCCATCCCTAATCTGAATCCAGAACTATCCCTCCCTAATCTGAATCCCGAACTATCCCTCCCTAACCTGAATCCAGAACTATCCCTCCCTAACCTGAATCCAGAACTGTCCATCCCTAATCTGAATCCAGAACTGTCCATCCCTAATCTGAATCCAGAACTGTCCATCCCTAATCTGAATCCAGAACTATTCATCCCTAATCTGAATCCATCCCTCCCTAATCTGAATCCATCCCTCCCTTCCTCTCTAAACTGAATCTAGACCTGTCTATCTCTAATTTGAATCCACTCCTCCCTTCCTAATCTGAATCCATCCCTCCCTCCCTATTTTGAATCCTTCCCTCCCTCCCTTTTTAATCTGAATCTAGGACTATCTATCTCTAATCTGAATCCATCCCTCCCTCCCTAATCTGAATCCCTCCCTCCCTCCTTAATCTGAATCTAGAACTATCTATCTTTAATGTAAATCCATCCCTCCCTCCCTAATCTGAATCCACCCCTCCCTTCCAATCTGAATCATCCCTCCCTCCATAAACTGAATCTAGAACTATCTATCCCTAATCTGAATCCCTCTCTCCCTAATCTTAATCCATCACTATCCATAACCCGTTTGAGCCACATAACAGTGAAACAAGGCAGGGTTCTCGAGAGGTTGTGTGTTGGTGATGTGATTTCTTGCACAAAACTACATTTCCAGTGCTAAACTATCACTGCGGCAGCGCCCCACACACCACTGGGGTGGTTCCCTCAAGAATACACCTTCAGTACTTTTAGTCAAGAGAAATAATTGCGTAATACCTTTGAGGACAGATTTATATTGTTTGTAACTTACGGTGCTTTTCCTCTGGCATGAGAAACCGTGTTGTACTGCAAACAAATGTCTTTCTATTACAAATGAAGTGAAGCGACCCGAACCCAAACCAAACCTGAGCTGTGGTGACACTCTTGCTCAACTGACTGGTCTTTTTTGTCCAAGGAGCTTCTAAATTCTGGGAGTTGCCAATTTTAGGGTTTGTTTTTGTTAAAGGGTGGTGCTTTAGCGGTTGAACTGTTCTGCCGGTGAATTAGAAAATTTAGGAATTCAACCAGATTCAGCTCCAGAACTCAGGTATGGTGCAGACCACCTGACAAGTGAAATTATGAAAAAATATCTAATCATGGATCTGTAATGGTTCCCTGCTGTACCACACTGTCCAGTGGAAAACCGTGTATTTAATATAGTATAAGAAAGAGCAAACGTGTGATAGCGAGTGAGTTTCAGTGCACTTTATAATGGTCTGTAAAGAATGGTTTGTAGGTACATCTGAAGGTGAGCAGGACGATCAGAACACAGTGCCTCGCTCCCACTGTGCCAGTGCTGTGCCAGGGGCAAGTTCCTCCAAAACCCAGCCGACAGCTCTGCGGGGTCTGCAGTGAGGTTCCCAAAATACAGCTGGTCTCTCCGGACCAAAACTGTCTGGTTTCACATTCCTAAAACAGACTATATCTCAGAAAGGTTTGTGGCTTTAAAGGGCCCATATGCTGCATTGCTTTTGCATTTAATGTCCCCCCCCCAGGTCCCCTTTATATCATCCATGTGGGTTAATGTACCGAAAATGGGTACAATTCCTTTTTCTATTGCCGTTTTATAACACACTTTATCTCTTAATCGTGCCACCAGTCCTGATCCTCTAAGATAAGGTATACATTGGGTATGATTACAGATCCTAGGACTGCTGGTGTCATCACTCAGGTTCCCTTGAGTAAGGTACCGTCCCCACACACTGCTCCCCGGGCACCCCTTTTTGGTTGCAGCCCCCTGCTTCACTTGGTGAATGGGTTAAATGCAGAGAAAGAATTTCACACTGTTCACTCTGTGTGCTGTGCTATGCTGTGCCACGTTACATAAATGAGATCTTTTCTGATTGGTTTGTGTTATAACTCTAGTCAGAACTGCTTGATTGATGTAAAGTAAAGTAACTATTTGTCATATGTGAACAGTGTGAAGTTCTTCCTCTGTATTTAACCCATTCATCAAATGTAGAAGCGGGCAGCCAGGAACACAGCGCCCGGGGAGCAGTGTGTGGGCATGGTATCTTACTCAAGGGAACCTTAGTGGTGCCTCTAGCAGTCCTGGAATTCAAACCCACAGCCTTATGATCACAGGGGAAACTACCTAACCACTAGGCCATCTAGCTTATTGGAAGGACTTAAGTTGCCAATGAAACAGAGGAGTTCTAGTCGACCCGTTAATAGTTCCTGTATGGTTACGATACCATGTCTATTTCTAGCAGCTTCAGAACTTTTCTTCACTTTTTCCAGCGGTGGAAGATTCTGTTTTGCCTGAAATTTAATTAAACTGAACTAATTATTTCTTTCAGTACCTTTTATGTAGCCTGAACTTTTATTTTTAATGGTTTCTTCATGTTCCTGCTTCTGCTGTTCATCAATTTTTAGTATTATCGCTTAGAACTCAGAGTGTATCAGTAAACTCTGATTTCAGTAAATATAAACAGTGTAAAACAGTCTAGAACCGATGTTTACC
>JBBPCX010069569.1:0-11259 GCA_037974365.1 Hydrocynus forskahlii | reverse complement strand
CACAACTAATATTGGGAAATACAAAATTGAACTATATCAGAATATTAATTAGTTCAAATAACTGAGGCTTATTTACAGGTACACCCCACCTAAAATTGTCACCTCGAAGGTCCAGTTGTTAGATTCCTTACTGGGGCAGTCAGATCTCTTTCAGTGACTGTTTGGGTTTCCGCTCAAAGCTCTGTTTTCTCCCTACAGTCCAAAGACCTTTTTTCCATGTATTATTTGAATAATATGCTGTTAAAATATGTGGCATGTAGACAGCCGCGCAAGTGATCTTGACTGTTTTGAAAAATTCTGTAACCTTTTTCAACTACTACAGTTTGCATGTCAATTATTTTTGAGTGTGGCTAGTTTGAATAACATTCATATATATTAATTTTGTATCGCATGTTTCATTTTTTTTTATCAGAACACACTTTATAAAAATAACTTTTATTTTATGCATGTTTCATTGTTTGCGTAACTACATTTACAGAAAAACTAAAATTGCTGACAAAAAACAAACCCTGTAACCAAAACAATAAAAAACCTTTCAAGTTGTCATTTCAGCTTCATTGTGGCATGGATTAAAGAACTTTTTCACACAGCAGGGTCTGCAGGCACCCTGGTTGGTAAGCAAGCTTTGATCTAAGGTGTGAATGAAGTGGGTAGGTCATGGAAATTATTTTTTAAAATTCAGCCATATGCAATGTAAGGGTACTGCGATGACTGGGGAAACCACAAGGGGAGCCAGAAGACCAGTGCCAGACACAAGACCTGTGGGTGATTTTCTAAACACTTGGTTTGCAGACTCCGTTGCAGCAGGTCCTGTGTATGCCAGGTCCTGTACAAATGGTACTGATGGAATTTCACAGAAAAGGCTAGATTTTACAAGATCAAAACCTTAGAATGCCCGTGGCTTCTGTGTTATTTTACACTGATAGATATTTAAAGTGACTTTGTGATTAATAGATTTTACAACTGAGCAACAGAACACTCAGGAGTCCAACTAAGTTTTTTGTAATCTAAAAGTAGTCTTCACAACACATGTTTGTGGAAGTGTATTGTGGCACAAAGAATGAGATTTCTGAGAGTTGATTCTCATCAGGTTGGAAAACGTTAGTGGTCAATCAGCAGAGATCACTCTGAGAGGAAGGTGTGTTAAATGTCACAAAGCAGCCAAGTGAAACTTCTAGTACTGGAGAGAGCAGGCTAATCAGTTTCCCTCTATGGCTGCTGTTGCAACCCAGTATCTCAGTGCCCCCTGCAGCTCTGTGGACAGTGAGAGACTTTTTTGTGTGGTTGCAAACGTCCTTGATGAGAACAGAAACAGGCTCAAACCTGACAAGGTAGAGATGTTAGTTTTCATTAAGAAAAACATACATTTCCTTCTGTGAAACTTACTACTACTGTAATAACAGTAAGAGTTAGGAGTGCAGTTCCTAAAAGCTTTGCAAACACTGTGGCACTTTTATTTTTTTATTTGTTTACATGCCTGTCAGGTATTTTAAGTTGAGGTGCTATTTGTTTTTATATTAGACTTTTTTTTATATTTACTGTTGCACTAAAGTCCAAAAGTGAAGAATTTGTTATTTATTACTTGATTGTTCAAGCTACCTCACAGAAGTGCTCTGTTTGTTAACAGAGTTTTTGAATGTTAAAATAAGGTGAATTAAATAAAAAATAAGGAACATCCTGGATCTGTTTCTTCGCTCTTCTTTATTCATTTTTTATGTATTATAAAAGTATCGGATCAGGACTCGGTATTGGTAGATACTCAGAATCAAATAACTCAGACTTGGAGTCAAGGACAAAAAACCTGATCGGGACATCCCTAATCTTAATTACTTACTATTACTATTACTATTACTACTATTACTACTTACTACTTACTACTTACTTACTATTACTACTTACTATTAACTAGCATTAATGCTAGTATCACATATCATCTTAACTAGCCTAAATGTTAATTAGCATTAATGCTAATTTTACATATCATCTCAATTAGCCTATGAACTAGCATTAATCCAAATACAACATATAATTTTAACCAGCCTTAATGTTAATTAACATTAATGCAAATACAACACATCATCTTAACTAACATTAATACAAATATCATATATCACGTTAACTAACCTTAATGGTCACAAACAAATGAAATAAAATCATAATTAATAAAAGATCTACTGTTAGATCACATGATTGATTTATTTTTATTATTAATGTGAATCATTAATATGACACTTTTAGCTGAACATTTGAACAGAAATGTTAGAAATTATTTTCCATAATTAGACAGTGAAGATCAGCTCCAGCACAGCACAATATTTCAATCTTTGTAACAGCACTTTGTTAATTTCACGTATTAAACCTTTAAGCGCCAGTTTAAAGGCTGATGTTTTGACATCTGTATTTCAAAAGTGTGTGGCTTAAAAGGGGTTAAAGATAGAGACTTACAGTAAATTAGAAAAATGTTGATAAGTTTGAAGTGTCTGGGTGCTTGCACCGCGGAACTTTGTTGCTAGGAAGGTCCATGGGTGACAGAAGCAATGGGACACTCAGGCGAGGTGAACGGTTTTTGGCTAAAAACTCCGGGGGGTATTTTGGCAAACGAGATATCGTTGGAAAGGTCTCACCAAGCCCTATCTAACTGTGAAGTTTGACGGGGATTGGTGCTTGCCCCACAGAGCTATGCCGCTTGTTATTTCCTTTGACTGCCTCCTCACCACGAGGCTCGTTTCCACTGCTGTTTACTCGAAATTTTGAACAGGAAGATGTAATTTTGGTCTTAAATCGAAGTGCTACATGTCTGCTAACTAGGGATAGGGAATAAAAATGCTATATTACATGATATTTGTAACAGTCTTTATTATATTCATGATGACGTCTTGTCGCAATTCTGTGACATTAGTGCTTAGAGGGTTAAATACATACATAATTTTATGCATGAAAAATGTGTTAATAATAGCAACAGCCCACGGCACAGCACAAAATAAATATCCCTGTTGTCTCTTTTAAACTACTAAAACACTTTCCATCCATTCGCGCCTAACTCACTTCTGCCATCCAGCATGGATGTCCGCACAGGCGTGGGAAAAACGTGATGTCACATGCAGAACATCAATACACACACACCCACACACGCACAGTCACACACAAACACACACACACACACACACACACTCACACACACTCTCTGTCTCTCACACACACACACACACACACTCACACACACATCCACACACGCACACATACACACACACAAACACACACACACACTCTCTGTCTCTCTCACACACACACACACACACACATAAACACACACACAAACACAAAATCTCACACACATACACACACACATACTCACACACTCACACAGAGCCCGTTCAGAGGCTGCAGGAGGAGATGGAGGAAGCTGGACCTGGCAGACCCTCAGATTTGAACATGTGACTAGAGCTGTAATCGGGCCTTAAAAGTTAGGCCCGACAAGGCCCGAACCCAACAGAATTCGACCCGAGACGGACAAATACATTTTAACTGACAGCTTTTTAAAAGCCTGAACCCGTTTACAGCCCGACACTCAAATGTGCGCGCACACACAGCTCTTTTGCCTTTTGTCAAGAATGAGTCATTGATACATTTTTAACATCATTTATTCATGACTGACGTAGGCTACAGGCCACTTGGAAGTTAGAAAAAAAATTAAATAAGTCTTCTGTTAACATCGTAACATCTCAGCACTCTAAATAGTCCTAGGCATACACTTAGCCAAATAGGTCAACGCGACAATAAAAATGAGTCTTTGTTAACAAATTAAATTAAGATAAATTCTAAATTAAGATGGGTATTTGGCAATTAATAACGAAATTTAGATAAAGGCTCCGCAGGATTTGCTTCGTCACTTCTCTCCACAATCCAGCCTCCATGAGACGGTAAACAGCAGCTGAAATTTAATAAAAGAAAAATGCCAACATTAGCCTACATACTGTGTCAACATTATGCATTTCAGATTCAATTAAAATTTTGTTATAATTTAGTTAAAACCGTCACTCACCAAGATTAGGCTACATGTCTTTGTGGAGGAAAATTATTGAATCAACTGTAGATGGCTTCAGCGTGGTCCTGCGCTCACTGATGGTGTGTCCAGCACTGAACACCTTTTCTCTGCTGCTGCTAGTGGTTGGGATGCAACCAAAACGTAATTGCCAGAGTCTAACCTTCATTTCACATCCTCAGCATCCATTTTCACATCTTTCTCGCGCTGATCCAAATGCATCACCTGACCGCTCGTTTACCGCGCAAGCCCGAGCCCCGCCCGAGCCCCGCCCGAGCCCCGCCCGAGCCCGTGTAAAATGATAGAAATTAAGGCCAAGCCTGACAGAACCCGTTGGGTCCCGACGGGTCCCGTTGGGTTAAGGCAAAGATCTTCAGCTCTACACGTGACGTCACCAAGGAGGTACTAAACTATAAATCACAACACATATCAGAAACGTTTCCTTACGTTACAGTTAACCCTCTGGCCCTCCTCATTTTTACTATACATTCAGCGTCCTCGTGGACATTTTTGGCCAATTGAAACCCATGAAAACTACATTTTTTAATTCCTTGTTATGTACACTGTTAAATCATACAATTTAGGCTAAAATGCTTTCATTCTAAACTAAACACTTGAGAAATGTAGTTTTTAGTGTTTTCATCCAGATTATTTCATTTATCCATTTTTGGCCAAGCGAGCATTTTTATATAATATTTTATATAATGGCCATATATTTATATATAATTTTTATATATTGTTATATACTTTTTTGCTATTTTTACTACACAAAGTTTGTAACTAACGTCAGTTCTTGTCATAAGTATCAAATATCTATTCCTTTGTTGTTGTTTTTTTTAAATCCTTCAAATACCAGTTTGTTTGCACAATGCACTTGTTAGTAAACAACCTCAAAAACAGCCATTTCTCTATTCTCAATGCTACTGCGGCCAAAAATGGAACAATTCTGAAATATGTAACTGATTAACAACAGCACTGAACTTTTTTTTCATGCACAAACACAAACCATTATCTGATATCCTTAAGGTCACACCTCTGTCAAAATTATGTCATTCATTTGTTCCACTGGAGTGCAGTAAGCCATCTTACTCCCCTCCTGGAAACTAAGATTATTATATAAAATTGCTTGCCAGGCCAAAAATGGATAAATGACATAATCTGGAAGAAAACACTAAAAACTACATTTCTCAAGTGTTGAGTTTAGAATGAAAGCATTTTAACCTAAATGGTATGATTTAACAGTGTAAATAACAAGGAATAAAAAATGTATTTTTCATGGGTTTCAATTGGCCAAAAGTGTCCACAAGGGCGTCAAGTGTTACAATTGGATGTATGGAGCATATTTTTTATATATTTAATGAGTTGAAGTTAAAAATGAAAAGATCTGAAAAAACTCCATACTCTTGGGAAGTTTCATTCCATATGCATTAACACAGCTACAATGATCAAAAAAAGAGAGTGAAGTGGACAAAAATGTCCCACAGCTGCTGGTAATTTGACTTTGTCATGGTGTTGTCATTGTAGTTGCTCGTGTGTTTTCAGCCCAAGACCCCCCACCAGCCCTACTAGCCTGAACCAGAAACGCTGGGACCACCACATGGTCTCCAGAAAAGAAGGTACATCTGTCATGTAAAGCTTTTCAGTAACTTGGGATTTTGTAGTTTGTAGCATTCAGTGATCTTAACTGGTGTCATTTGTATCATCAGACCTCCAAGCTACAGTCCTCTGTCTCCTCTGTCCATGAATGATCAGGACAAAAACAGGCCAGTCTGCTTTGGCTTGGCACAACTAGGTTTAGCTTCAGTCAAGTGGCACAAACAGAAAAGACTACAAATCGCACATTTCAGCCTCTTCCGCATTTTATTTGCATTCATGAACAAATAATATTCAGTTGATAGGTTTCTGATTTTAATTTGCTTATGATATGATAATTGTTTGACACAACATACAAACATGTTTATCCACATTATATCAATGTCTCCTTTAACATTTCTGAAAGACTCTAATACGAACCCAGTCAGTTTTTTAGACAATTTGTGTAGAAGATTTTCTCAGTTCCACTAACAAGAATCCAGTAACAAAGTAATTTTATTTAGTGGTTGATCTCCTGCCTGTTCGGTTCCAGGTCTGTGTGTGTGGGCGTGACCGAGGGTAAGTTGGTCTCCTCGCTTTCTGTTTATATGTGTCCGCTGGCTTAAGTTTTGAATAAGTTTTCCTGGATGGTGGCGTGCTAGCGAGTTAGCTTGAAAGGGAGATGATGGTCATTCTCTTTTTTATCAGGAGAGCCAGGAGTACGAGACTCAACACAGATCATGTAGCGTTCTGTTTTTACAGGGATGGAGGAACTTCTTTCTTTAAACTGAACTGTTACTTAGCACAACTGAATTAAAGTTGAACGGGTGAGTTTGGGTATTTTTGTCAAGCAAAAGAAGTGAAGTGTGTATTAATTAAACATGAGATCTATATTAATTACAATAATGTGTTATTTATCTCTATAGCTATATAATTCACATATCTATATTATATAATTTATGCTTCACATATTTTAGTTCTATTTGATGTTTTTAGTTCATGTTTTTGTACTTTTGTCACGTTATTGGACCGGATTGTTTTAACTGTATGGTCTTTTCTTACATGGGCAGAGGAAAGCCAGGTGTATGAGACTCAACACACACCTGCGTGATTCTGTTGTTACAGTAAAAGTTGTGAGATCAACACTGTGTCCAGCCCTGTTACTGCAGGCCAGAATACGACACAGCAGAGAAGCTTTGGCCGAACAAAGGCTGTGGCCGTGGTTAAGTAGAGAGCAGATGGTGATGCATTCTGAGACACACATGACCTTCCTGCATCTGGGTTTTAAGAAAGGACCTAAGAGCAGAAACTAGGAGGACATAAAAACACGCCATGAGTCAAAGGGGTAGAACATCCATGGGATCAGTCTGAAATGGTGAAGAAAACTGCCAGGAGAACAGATAAAATAGGTCCTTTGAAGAAAAGGTAAAAAGGAAGAAGCATATGTGTTGTGCCTAAAGGAATATGTGTTATGTGTTTCTATTTAAGAGGGAGCCCAAAGATAACCTAATGACAGAGAACACTCCAGAATGGGGGGGGTGTGGGGGGCAGGTCCTGATGAGACGAATCCAGGAAAATCCAGCAAGATGGACACAGGGAGAAAGAGTTTGGATGGGAAAGACTAAAAGAAAATAGAGGGGGGGGGGGGTGCTGGACCACTCAAAGGAGCTCAGAGCCACAGCTGTGGCTATATATATGTATACACATTTTATTTATAAACAAATTTACATACAAAGACATTTAAAAATACATGAGTTTCGGGGAGCAGTGCAGCTAAATGATTTGAGTCCCATGGTGGACATACGGGCATGAGATGTGGAGAGGAGAGAACCAAAGGAAGAGTGGAGAGTGCGAGAAGGTGTGTATATATCAAGGAGATCAGTGAGATGGTGAGGAGCTAGGTTATGGAGGACTTTGAATGTTAAAAGAAGGATTTTATACTGTATGTGGAAATGGATAGGGAGCCAGTGAAGTTGCTCGAGGACAGGGGTGATGTGTGCGTGGAATTCTGGAAATTAGACAGGTGGCTGAGTTCTCAACCAGTTGAAGTTTATGGAGGGATTTATGTGGTAGAACGGAAAGCAATGCATTACAGTAATCAAGGCGGGATGTGACGAGGGCGTTGACTAATATGGCTGTGGTAGTAGGGGTGAGTGAGGGACGAAGACGGTTAATGTTTCGGAGGTCGAAGTAGGCAGACCGAATGATGTGGGCGGTGAAGGAAATGTTGCTGTCAAGGATGATGCCCAGACTCTTGCCCTGAGAAGAAGGGAGGACAGTGGTGTTATCAATAGATAGTGAAAAACTACCAAATTTGGAGAGTGTATATATATATATATATGTACACTGCCACATACATCCTGCTCTATGCCTCCTTCGTTACAGCACCTGAGGCTCTTTGTGTCTAAAGAGACCATTGCAGCTTTGAGCAAGTGTTTGTAAATACATGACCGCCCTTCGAAATGTGTAATACTAGTTTTTCAGAGGTCCTCCTAATGAGATGTTCACTGGCCATCAGTATGATATTTGTAGAGGATTTAAAAGGACTTGTTTTTGAGAGTTTACTGCTTTCCAAAGGTGATGAGCACTAGAAGAGGAACTGGTGATGAATTTAATCTGATTTGGCACTTCTCACAGCAGAGATTCTTTTATTTCTTAGTTGTCTGAATGTGAGCCAGTGTCTCTTTACCCTGTGCATCGGGGCAGTGGCAGTGGAACACATATGCAGGAGCTGTGAAACTGAGTTTACTAGGAAAAAACAGGGATAAGGATTTGTAGCACTGGCTGAAAACTGGTGGCAGATAAGTCTGTTAAACAATTACTACATAAGTTTGGCCTCTATTTTAGCTAAAAGAATACAAGGTGGTTTGACATGCATGACTGATGTGTCAGTCAGGCTTTATTCAGGGAAGGTTTATATCAAATAATATCCGGCTAGTACATGATTTAGTGGACTCCCCACATTTATTCTCAGATGATAGTTTTCTCTTTTTTCTGGATTTTTACAATCGGACACCCACTTATCTTCAGAGCCTTACAGAGTTTTTGGCTTTGGTCAGAATTTTATTAATGCTATTCACACTTTGTATAAAAATAGTAATGCCTCAATTAAACTACTAAGAGACACAACACAGAGATTCATCATAGAAAGAGGAATCCGCCAAGGATGTCCTTCAACGCCTTCCTCTTCCTCTAACCAATACAGCTTCTAGCCACTGACCTTAAGTGTAGAAACATAGAAGGAATTTCCGCTGCAGGACTATCATTAATAATCCAACTATCAGACAACACCATTTATTCCTGAGAAACAAGGAACAAGTTCCCTTAACTCTGAACATCATTAAACCTTTTTCAGGAGCCTCGGGTCTGACCCTAAATATACTTAAATGTGAACTTTCCTTTTAAGCTCCTCAACATATGATGCCATTTGCAGGATTCCTATAAAATCAGAACTAAAATATATCTAGACATAATGATTTGTAAAGAAAAAAAAAAAGGAGAACAGTTTTAAACTTTGACCCCCTTATTCCAATCATTCAGAGAAAGTTAAACTCATGGTTACAGCAGGATCTATCCATCACCGCTGGAATTTAGATCTCTAAAACTGAAGCCTTGTCCCGTGTTAAATATCCATCAGTGGTTCTAGATGTCCCGCAGGATATCTGCAGGGAATTGGACAAATTAATGGTAAATTTTGTGTGGATATCTAGATCTCACTCGATAAAAAAGTGTTATGTTAGCTGATCACACCTCAGGTGGATTCAGTCTTATTCTTAACTCGTTTAAGGACAAGTGGATTAAATTGCTCCTAAAAATCCATCTTCTAGTTGTATCTGTATTCCTAACCATCTCTTCAAAAGTCTGGGGGGATTCAGTTTTCTAGATTGTTGTAATTATAATAAATATAAACTAACTACTATCCTGTTGGTCTTCAAAGTACAATCACAACTTCTCCCCACACACCTGTCTTATGCGGAATATTAATATTACATATAAAAATTTTCACAACTACCTGATAAAAATGGCAAGTTGTTCTCTTACAGAGACTTTAAGGGTAAGTTTTCTTTTCCAGTTCTGCCAAAGAAACATATGAACATTTCTGATGCTGTTCTATCTGGTGTAAGGATGCTACTTCATTCTTGCCCATGAATCAATGCCTTAATGTTAACTAGCATTGATGCTAATATCACATATTATCTTAACTAACCTTAATGTTAACTAGCATTAATGCTGATATCACATATCACCTTAACTAACCTTAATGTTAACTAGCATCAATGCTAATATTACATATCATCTTTATTCGGCTTAATGTTAATACCATATATCATCTTAAGTTCTTAATGAGAAAAGGAACACTCTGCTAAAACTCCAGTACTACTGTCTCTGAAGAACTTCTTGTAGCCATATCAGCCAACCTGTCTTCTGCTCTGATTCTTCTTGACCTTTCTGCAACCTTCGACACCTTCCTACCTTGATGACCGAAGGTACCAGTTATCCAGCGAAGATTATCCACTGGTGTTCCACAGGGCTCAGTCCTTGAACAGCTTCTATTTGCTCTATATACGGGTTCTCTTGGGGATGTAATAGCCTCACAGGTTGTTTCCTACCACTTTTATGCAGGTGACACTCTTTCTCCACCAGTGATGATCAGGTCTCGACCTGCATCTCAGACTTTCTGGCCGACATCTCCTCTTGGATGATGACCCACTACCTCAAGCTGAACCCCAGCAAGACTGAGCTCCTCTTCATCAAAGGGAGTCCATCACCAGACCACAACCTCACAGATACAGATTCTGGTTCCGATTCTCGTTCTGATTTCAATTTTGATTCCATTTCCAGTAACCACTTCTGTTTTCATTTTTGTATTGTTCTGCACTGTTTTGTATTGTACTGCATTGAACTGTATTGTAATGTAACCTATTGTAATGTATTGTACTTTAGTGTATTGTACTGTATAGAAATGTATTATATTATACTGTACTCTATTGTATTGTATTTTAATGTACTATGCTGTACTGTATTGTAATGTAGTATACTGTACTGTATTCAACAGCGGATCACATAATTATTTCCCCCACTGTGTATAATCATATCTATGATTAATGTTAATATCATATATAATTTTAAATACCCTTAATGTTACTATATCATAATTAGCCTTAAAGTTAACTAGCCTCAATTCTAATATCACATTTTGTCTTATCTAGCCTTAATGGTCATAAACAAATGAAACAAAATTACAATAAAAGATCTACTGTTAGATCACATAGATTTATATTGATGATTGACAAAAAATATGACAAAAACACTTTATTAGAAATTATTTTCCATAAATGGACAGATCAGATCCAGCACACTGGAGGAAAACAGAACAAAACAGAAACACAGAACTAGACCTGGATCTGGATTATTTTACACCTGATCATTAAAACAGACCTGGGTTTAATTCTTTTTTTAATTTTTATTCTATCTCACACACACTGAGGAGTCAAGCCCAACCTTAAACCCTGCACAGAGGGGTTCAGTGAATGTGGTGCTGAATGTGTGTAAGTGTGTGAGTGTGTTTGTGTCAGAGGAGACGCTGTAGAAGGACAGAGTTCCGGCCGGACAGTCCACATACACTCCTACTCTGTTAGAGCCGG